>JAQQSZ010016082.1:0-11117 GCA_028646595.1 Phalanger gymnotis | reverse complement strand
GAGCCTTCTTTATATTTTATTTTCTTTAGTTGTGTGAATTTGTGCAGAAAGGAGAATTGAAGCCAGCAGTAACCCAGCTGCTGTGGGAACGTGTTACCGAGAAGGTTTCCTGCTCTCCTCTGGAGCGCTGCTCCTCTGTCATGCTACTTGGAATGATGGCAAAGTAAGGCTCAGAGGACTTATACAGAGACGTGGATGGGATTTGGGAGAAGAGGCCAAGTCTAAAGGGAACAATTCCTTGTTAGCTTCCTTTGCCTTCCATTAATGGCAAACTGGGAGGTGTGTGTGATGCTGCCATAACTCTGAGGCTTGTGCCCAGGTCAGAGCCATGCCCAGTGGCATGGTCCGTTGAAAGTCCATTGGAAGCATCAGTATGCTGCAGCTTTACCACCTAGTGGATTTTTAGGATATGTATTGTATAACTATCCATAACCCCCACATTTTCCTCCCCCAGAGGAAAACCAGAGATTGTGGGCAGCAATCTGGACACACTAGTAAGTGTGGCACTAGAGGAAAAGGTAGAACAGGATTATCGATTGGCCCAGCAGGTGTGCCGGGCCATTGCCAACATCTCTGGCAGCCAAAAGGTGAGTGTGGGATGTTTGTACACTGCCTGGGTTGGGAATAGGAAAGACGCTTTTGCTTGCTCCAGAAATCACCCTCTTGTTTACCATAGCCTGGCCTGGGCAAAAGCCAGCCCCCATTCCGGCTGCCCCAAGACCACCAATTGTTTGAACGACTCCGGGACATGGTGATTAAAGGTAAGTTGTGAAGACAGGGAAAATGTGCTTTTAAGCAATAGATAACAGGGGCAGCTAGGTGGCACAGTGGATAGAGCACTGACCCTGGAGTCAGGGGGACCTGAGTTCAAATCTGGCCTCAGACCAGGCACTTGACACTTACTGGCTGTGTGACCCTGGGCAAGTCACTTAACCCCAATTGCCTTAAAAAAAAAGAAAGAAAGAAAGAAATAGATAACTCCTTAAGTTTCTTTTAGGTTTTGTCCACCCAGACCCTCTCTGGATCCCCTTCAAGGAGGTGGCAGTGACCCTTATCTACCAGCTAGCAGAAGGACCCGAGGTGATCTGTGCTCAACTATTGCAAGGTTGTGGGAAGCAGACTCTGGAGAGGATACAAGACCCAAGTACAACTGAGGAGGGTACTAGTAAGTGGGGAAAGTGGGAACAAGGCGAGTGCCTAGAGACAGGGGATGCTTAGTGCCCAGGCCTAGAGGGTAGGGTTGGAAAGGGCTGTTCAGGCAGGGTGTCATGTTTAGAAGCCCTTTGTGCTCTGCTTCCCACCCTCCCTGGCATTCCAGCTGCCAAGGAGCAAAGCGCTGATATAGAGAGAGAAATACGACACAGCGGAAGCAGATACTACCAGTGACCATCCTGCTGGGGACGCCTGGGGCTCAAATCTGAGCGCGCCGCCCGTCGTTGTGTAGGTCTGGGCCCAGGAGGCTGTGCAGCTTTCTATATGTGCTTTGGGTGTCTGCATCAATGTATGTTTACGTGCGCACACACTCATAAACCAAGTAGAGAACGCTTCCTTCTCTCAGTCGGAGCAGTGTGACACGAAGGGTCCTGAGAGGCAGGTGCTTGTTTCTCCTGCAGAAGCAGCGCCTACACTTCCCACCTTCCTGCTGATGAACCTGCTCTCCTTGGCTGGCGATGTGGCCTTACAGCAGCTGGTGCATTTAGAGCAGGCAGTGAGCGGTGAGCTCCGCCGACGCCGAGTCCTGCGGGAAGAGCAGGAGGAAGCCAAGACCAAGGGGCAGAAGGAAAAGGTCAGATGGGCTATCGGAGCACTCGTCCCGCATCCTAGCTCTCCCTCGGATTTGCAGTGTGACTTCAGAGCAGCCATTTTTTCCATTTGAGACCTCTATATTCCTAGCTATGAAATAGGGAGGAAAAAGATCTTTGCCTTGTTCCCATCACAAGAATAGAGGATTATACATGAATACAACAATTTGTATACTTCTGCCTAAGAAGGAAGTTCTTCTGTAAATAGTTATTTGGTAAAGTCAGAGTGAGCGAGACTATATAGAGACCCAGAACAAAAGTATTTTATTCATTGTTCATTCTTTGGGTTTTATCTCTTTACATGCTGAGAGTTTAAGATTTTATTCTATCACCATCATTATCATTATGGATATTATTACTGACCTGTGATTTCCAGTCTGTTTTCTCTTGATCCCCGCTTCCCTCTCAAAAGCTGATGCATATATAGCATTTTAGGGTTTGCAAAGTACTATATAAATACCTAAAATATGACATTTTATTTGGTACTTTTTTACAATATGTGTTAATGGTTATTAAATCTCAATAAATAACATTTTAATGAAATATGTTTCATTAATAAATACAAGGCTATATGATTTTCATCAGTGTGGGTACTCCCTTCAGTGCCCCAGACCAAGGCCCCACACTTTTAGTCAGTGCTTTAATTAACTTCTGTGACCAAACAAATTATAATCACTTGGTGATGAGCCTCTCCCCACTTTGCTAGGCTGGTTTTCAACTGTGCTAGCAATAACTTCCAAGAACCTAAGGTCCCCGCTGTGTGTGTATGGGGACAGAGAGAGAGAGAGAACTTATGAAGAAACAACCTAGTTACTGCAGTGTAATAAGTTAGATTCAAATTATTTGTAACAGTTTTGTAACAGTTTTTGCTTCTTGGCCCCAGGGTACCTAATTTTGAATTTTGTTTTCTCCACTGAAGGTTTCTATTGTCTTTTTACCAATAATCCTGGAGTAGGAGATAGGACTGGGATTTTGCTCCCAACTTTGCCTTTAATTTAGTGTGTCCTGTTAATTCTCAAGCAGCAAACTGCAGAGCGAAGTGAATAAAGGCTAGAATAAGAGTTGTTGAGGATTTCTTAATTGCCTCTAATAATTGTATGATTTCCTAATCTCTTCACTAGAATTCCAGTAATGAGAGTACCATGGAGGAAGAGTTAGGCCTAGTAGGTGCTTCTGCTGATGACACAGAGGCAGAGCTGATCCGAAGTATCTGTGAGATGGAGCTGCTGGATGGTAAATGAGGGGGAAGGATGATATTCCTGTATCCCAGGCTCATTTGCTTTTTAACAAAAAAACCATAATTTTTATTATAAATTTAATAAGATCTTCAGTAAGTACAAATAATACATAATAATACATAAGTACATAATATGGGGTGGAAGCTGAAATAGAATTCAGTCTATCTAAATTCAAATCAAATAATTTCAATATTCAAATCAAATTATTTACACTTTGATTTTTGACATTGATGTAGTACTTAGATATAAACTCAGGGATTCATTATGTAGTTGATGTTGCTACTTCCTTCACCAGCAGTTCACAAACCCTCCACACTGCAGTAGAAAGTCTATGTAAATTGCTGCTGCTAAAAAACTCATCACCGCGTAGCCAGCCTCTCCAAACTTAGCTAGATTGGACACTGGTCTGTCCGTTGATCATGGACAGACATACAGCCTGGCCTGGAGCTCTTAGGCAAAGTCTTTCTAACTTGGGTAAGATGTGGCCAGTCCTAGCCTTCACACAGCTAGCATCAGTACTTCTCCATAGTAAGGCATCAGGAAAATGGGAGTTTGTTGGAGATCTATGATATAAACTTAAAATAATAAGAATGATTTATTTGCTCTGTAACTGGTCTTGCCCCATCTGTATGCAGAGATTTTGTTGCCGTTCTTCTATTTCTGTCATCCTTACTTTGTATCGCCTCCTATCTGCCCGTATTTCTTTGTGTTATTCCTATTTTTATAGCACAATAGTATCCAACTATATTGATACACCAATCTGTCTATAAAGGAAGAAGGGGAAAAGCATTTATGAGGCCAGGCACTGGGTTAATAATAAGTGCTCTACAAATATTACCTGATTTGACCTTCACAACAACCTTGGGAGGTATTATTATACACATATTCAATAGTAGTAATAAATTATTTTATATCATTAATGTTATGATCCCCATTTTACAGTTGAGGAAATAGAAGTAGTCAGAGGTTAAGTGACTTGCCCAGGGTCACACTTATATGTGTCTGAGGCTGGATTTGAACCTCGGTCTTCCTGACTCTATCCACTGCTTTATCTATGGCATGTCAATAGGTAGAGATTATATCTGGTTTTCTTGATATTATAGCTGTGGATGTTTCTGTGCAGATTTTTTCCCCCTTTTAATAGCATCCTTTGGCTATGGTGCCTAGAGTGGAATTGTTGGGCCAAAGTTATCATGTATTGCCTACTGCCCAAGCTCCTATCTCCAGCCTGAAACTTGATCCTTTGTCTCCCAACAGGCAAACAGTTACTCTCGGCTTTTGTGCCCCTTTTGCTCAAGGTCTGTAATAATCCTGGCCTCTATAGTGACCCAACCCTCTCTACAGCTGCTTCACTAGCTCTTGGGAAGTTCTGCATGATCAGGTAGGTCTTGGTTTATGGCACAGCCTTTTAAAAGAGAATTGAGGGGTTATCACTTCCTTAAGCATCCTTCCTTTCTCTGCCTCCAGTGCCACTTTCTGTGATTCCCAGCTTCGCCTCCTCTTCACTATGCTGGAAAAGTCTTCACTTCCTGTTGTGCGATCCAACCTCATGGTGTCCATTGGGGATCTGGCCATCCGATTCCCCAACCTGGTAGAGCCCTGGACTCCTAACCTTTATGCTAGGTAAGATCTACCACATGAGACTCCACTATCACTAGGAACCTGGAATTCAGGCAAGAGTCGCTTGAATCAGCAATGGAAGGCACCTCAGTCATCAGCCTTACTCTGAGTATATATCGGAAGCTGCTGTGCCAGTCCTGATTTGAGGTGATCACACTGCTAACCTGGACACCTAAGCGCACAACTCAGAACATTGACTTTGGCCACTTATCTATGGCCCTCTGAAGCCCTCTTTTTCATCACCATTATGAAGGGTGATGGGGGTTCATGCTTAGGAGATTTCTTGGCTCTAAAATAGGAAGAACTAGTTGTTTTGGAACCACATACAGGGCCTTGGTCCCTACAGGGAAAACTTCCTTTCCCCTAACTGGAACCGGTACCAAGGCATTCTCACTGACCTTGAATGTCTGCCCTAGACTCCGGGATCCAGCTTCTCAAGTGCGGAAAACAGCAGGGCTGGTAATGACCCACCTAATCCTGAAGGACATGGTGAGGGTGAAGGGGCAGGTGAGCGAGATGGCTGTGTTGCTTATTGACCCGGAACCTGAAGTGGCGGCTCTAGCAAAGAACTTTTTCAACGAGCTTGCTGGCAAGGTGAGAGGGTGAGCCCACCCAGAGGAGGCCAGAAGGAGAGAGTGCCGGACTAGGGGTGTGTATGTGCAGGTCAGTCATGTACTTCCAGCTGCCTCTGTTTCTCTCCCCTACAGGGCAACGTAGTCTACAATCTCCTTCCTGACATTATAAGTCGCCTGTCTGATCCCGACAGTGGAGTGGAGGAGGAACCTTTCCACACCATCATGAGGTGCCTGCCCTGGAGCTTTCCCTGTGATATGGTGGGGACCCCACTAGCAATGTGCAGCCTAGAAAAGAATGAAGGGCAGTGGGATCTTTCTTCAAGTACTTGAAGGATCATGTGAAAGATGACTTTGTTCTCCTTGGCCCGGGGAGCACATCATTGGCTTGATTTTAAAAGAAAATAGCATTCTAACAATTAGTGAGGATTTTTAAAGACCTTCGTGCAAATGCTAGAGTAACATTTGCTAGGAATGTTGTAGAGAACATCTTTCCCCCTCTGACCTGCAAAACCCTGTTTCTTTTTCTACTGGACCATGTGCCAGTTTATTTTTCATTTTTAAATTGTTCCCTTGGTTTCTGTATCCTGTTCAGGTACAGGTTGATGAATATGATCTTTGAGATTTTTTTTGAAATCTCTAGATGGGATAGCTCAGAAGGTCAGTTAGAAATTCCTAGGGCTGTGGAAAGAAGATCCTTCCTACCTATGCGAAGGAGTGGCAGAATACAGTGTAAGGGTAGGAAAGGGTGGGCTTTGGTGGGAGTCACAATTCTCCTCTTCCTCACAGGCAACTTCTGTCTTACATCACCAAGGACAAGCAGACAGAGAGTCTGGTGGAGAAGCTGTGCCAGAGGTTCAGAACAGCCCGGTATGCTGCCAACAAAGTGTAGAACTCTTCATGCTAAGGGAACCTAGGAGAGAAGGTCCCTCCCCTCCCATCCCAACCTTAGAATCTCACTAGACCTATGAGTGATGAGGACCATAAGGGGCATGAAAAAAGACTAGATTTCACATGAACTTAAATCATGGCTCTGTGACTTACCACCTGTATGATCTGGGGCAAGTTACTTAACATCTCTGGGTCTCTATAATCTGTAAAATGAGGGGCTTAGACTCGGTGACCCCTCATGTTCACTCTTGTTCTGTATCGAAGATCCTAGGATGACAGAGACATATGGAAGATATCCAGATTCTCATCACTTCTCAGACTATTAAAATAACTCATAACTTAAGTTCCATGCGTTCAGTCTATATCTAAACTCCTGATGTTCTTAAAGTGTAGTTCTGACCATGTCCCTCTTCTACTCAAGAAGTCTCAATGTGTCACAGTTGCCGTTGGATTAAAATACAAACTCCCATTTTGGTATTTAAAGACCTTCTCTATCTGACTGGAGCTTTTATTTCCAGGCTGGTTACACACTTCTCTCCCTATATTTTAGGCAAGCTGGCCTGCATTCTTTTACTCAGAGCTGATAGTCCGTAGTGCACAGGTTGTCTCCTGTGCTTGAAATGAGCTTCCTCTTACCCGCGCCTCTTGGAATCCCTAGTTCCCTTCAAGAATTGGCTCAAGCACCAATTCCTTCAAAAGGCCTTTGCTGGTTTCCCCAGTTCTTAGTGCTCCGCCCCACACACACCCAATGTATATTTTTTTATATACTGTGTATAACTTATCTGTGCACGCCTCTACTGTTGTTACCTATCCATGAACATATTATATGTGCCCGGTAGAATAGAAGCTCTTTGAGGGCAGGCACTATCTAACTTTTGTGTTAGGATCTACTCTACCTGGCAACTCTAAGCACTTAGGAAATGCTTTGTGATTGCTCTATTCTCATAAATTGCTATCTCTCCTCAGGACTGAGAGGCAACACAGAGACCTGGCCTACTGTTTATCATTGCTGCCCCTCACAGAACGAGGCCTCCGTAAGATGCAAGACAACTTTGAGTGCTTTGGAGACAAACTGTCTGATGAGACCATCTTCAGTGCCTTCCTGGCAGCTGTAGGCAAGCTTCGGCGCTGGGCTAAGCCTGAGGGCAAGGTGAGGTGGCCCATAGCTCTTCTCTTCTGGAGGTTACAATACAAACTTCTCAACTGTCCTCTGAGCAATGCTAGTGGCTTCCTAACTGAGCCAATAAGACTTTAGGACTTTGATTATCCCCAGACTTTATTTGTCCTGCATGGCAATACCTATATTTCCAGACCCTTTTTTGATTCCTTTTCCTTTTGCTTCAGGCTCTGGTGGATGAATTTGAACAAAAACTTCGGGCCTGTCACACACGAGGACTAGAAGGAGCACAAGAGCCTGAGACTGATCAAGGTGCTGATCAGCTATCCCAGCCAACAACTAGAAGACACATTAGTGGTATGTGAGACAGCTCGAGTTAAAATGTATAGGAGAACAAATGGCATAAATGAGAAGCTACTGATAAGGACATGAGGTAGAAATATAGGACAAACTCACTGTTCAACAATAACTGCTGTGAAAATTGGAAAGGCAATCTGGGAGAAACTAGGTGAAGGCCAGCAGCTCACAGCAAACACCAAGACAAGTTCCAGATGGGTAGACGACTTAGACATGAGAGGAGCAGGGAAGAAATTATCTAACAAAAAATCTATGGATGGGAAAGAATTCACAGAAGACAAAATGGGTCATTTTGACTACAAAAAATGAAAAAGGTTTTGCATACACAAAACCAATGCAGCTAAAATTAGAAGTAGGAAACTGGGAGGAAAAGTCTTTGCATCAAATTGATCTGATAAAAGTCATAGGGAACTGAGTCACATTTTTAAGCAGAGCCATTTCACAATTGGTAAGTGATCAAAGGATATGAATAGGCAATTTTCAGAGTAAGAAATCCAAACTTTCAACAACCATATAAAAAATGCCCCAAATCACTAATAATGAAGAAATGCAAACTAAAGCAACTTTGAGGTGCCACCTCATACCTACTGACTTAGCAAAGTTAACAAAAAAGAGAAAATATAAAAAATTCTTGAGTAGCTGTGAGAAAACAGGAACTGTGGCAATTTAAACTGATCTAGCCATTCTGGAAGGCAATTTGGAACTATGCCCAAAAAGTTATCAGACTACATACATAAACCCATTGACCCATTGATACCATGGCTAGGTCTATGCCTCAAAGAGGTCAAAGAAAGAGGAAAAGCACCCCTATGTACAAAAATAATTATAGCAGCCCTTCGTGGTGGCAAAGACCTGGAACTGGGGTGCCCATTAATTGAATACAAGCTGAACAGATTATGGTACATAATTTGAATATGATACAGTCCTTCTGTGCTATGCTGTAAGAAGTGATGAAGGAAAGAAAAAAAGAAATGATGAAGGGGAAAGTTGCAGAGAAAACATGAAAGGGAAGACTTGCATGAAAATGCTGAAAGGGATACATGAACCAAAATAGAATAAAGTGAGCAGAACCAAGAGAAGGATTTGTGCAGGAACATTACTCTTGTAAAGATAAACAACTTTGAAAGATTTAAGAACTCTGACTAACCAGAGGACTAATGATGTCCCTAACAGAGAAGTGATAGACTCAGAGAATACAGTGAGGCATAGTTTTTGGAGGTGGCCGGTAGGAGAATTTTTTTTTTTGCTTGACCATGCATGTCTGTTAGAAAATTTTTGTTTTTCTTTAATGTGGCATAGGGGATAGGAGGAAGAGAAAATAGACTTTCATTAAGTTTACAAAAATTGTAATTTGAAAAAAGAAAAGAAATGTAGAGGAGAGCAGGAAGTCTGTCCACTAAGAGAACCTTGTGACTGAATCCTGACACTCATCCATGTCTTATTCCTGTGACCCTAGACACCCGTCTTCAACAAAGTCACTCCTCAACTGCTTCAGACAGTGACTTTGTTACCCCTCGGCCTCAGGGTACTACTAAACAGCGTCCAAACACCAGAAAGCCACTTTCTAAGAAGACGGCAATCGTCTTTTCCAGTGATGAATCCAGTGAGGAAGGTAAATGTCTCAAATCCCCAATGTAGTACCTAGAGTGTGAGGAATGAGAGTGCACAGATAGATGAGGATTTCCGTGGATCGCTCTGAACTAGAAGACATCACTGCCCCATGATTCTGGAACTGGCAGCAGGTAACACAAGGGGTCACAGAACTATAGTCTGTTCAGGGAGCTGGAAGACTCCTTAAAGGTCATCTAGGCCCACCTCCTCCTTGTATAGATGAGGCCCTTGGATATAAAGTGAGTAATCTGAGGTCACAGTTAAAGTAAGAGCCCAAGCCTCCTGAATTCCAGTGAGTATTCTGTCTGTGGCCAGTCTGTTTTGGGAGCCCTATTTTTTCATGCTTCAACTTTCTCTTACCCCTTCAACCCCTGTTTCCTCAGAGTACTCAGCAGAGATGACAGAAGATGACGAGACACCTAAGAAGACAACGCCTATCCGCCGAGCCTCTACCCGCAGCCAAAAGTCCTTACGGCACCTTCCTCCCATCCCTGTGGTATAGGGAGAGGGGGGCCCTGTGGAAGTCATTGAGCCAAGTTTGGCTCTTCTTACTATGTAATATATGTTTCCCTGTGCCCTTATTTTTTTACAAATAAAAAAAAATCAGGTACTTCCCAGGAATTTTCCTTTAACCACCTTCTTTGGTCTAAGTTGGGATCCTTCTTTTAAACTTTAGCCCTGATTTGGTTCTGGGAGCCACAGGTGGAGGATAATCCATTAAGAACCAGAGAAAGGATTTGAGCACCCTAGGGTGCTGGCACAATTCACTGTGAGATCTCAAATAAGCACCAGGTGTCCTCTGGGAGATCATAGGTTTCCTCCTTTCAACTTCCCCACCACTAACTGAAGAGGAGCAAAGCTGCTGCTAAGAGTGTGCCCTCACCTATAGGGATGCAATGATCCTACTCTTCCTGTCTCTGCTTTCCTCTCAGTTATGGGTCCCTGGAGCCAATCTGTGTCTCTTGTAGAAAGATGTACACAGCACCTGACCAACTTTTGTTTCTAGTGCAGGGGCTCTCTGTTGTTCTTCCTTCAGAGTGTCTGAGTAGCTCCCAAATGCATGACTCATGACATTTGGGGATTAAAGATTGACCCTGGAGCTACATTTCATGCCATTTGCATGTTGTATTGGCATGCCTCTAGCCTATAGTCAATAAGCAGTAAGTTCCCAAGATATATCAGGCACCTTGCTAGGCACTGAGGACACAAATCCAAAGGGAATTCATCCTTACTCCCCAGGAGCTTATATCCTCTCAGAGGAGATAATATGCACCTATTTAAGATGTGCACATTGAAGTCCATACAGAATACATACGAGGTAGGGTGGGAGGGCACTAGCAATTGAAACCGAGTAGGAAAGGCATTCTCTAGAAGGAAATTGTATAAAGTTGTGTTGTCCAGTAGTATCTGAATCTCCATGACCCTATCTGGGGTTTCTTGGCAAAGATACTAGAGTGGTTTGCCATTTCCTTCTCTAGCTCATTTGATAGACGAGGAAACTGAGGCAAACAGGGTGAAGCGACTTACAGTTTACAGCTACTAAAAGTGTCTGAGGCTGAATTTGAACTTGGGTAGCCAGTGCTGTATTTACTGCCCCAGCTGGACGCATAAACTTTATTTTGATGTAAAAGCAGAATTCTCTAAGGCAGAGGTAAGGAGGAAATACATTGCAGGTAGGAGGGACAAGAAATGGTTCCTTGTGTAAGGAGCAGAAAGAAGGCCAATTTGGCTGGATTGTAGAGTGGGAGAGGGAAGAGGAATGTATAGAGTCTGGAAAGATAGGTGGTGACCTTAAAAGCTAACCTAAAAAAATTATATCTAGTTATATTTTATTCTGGTGTTGAGTAGAGAAGAACATGGTCAGTTCAGCAACCTCAGGAAAATCCATTTGGCCCAGTGTGGAGAATGG
>JAQQSZ010016081.1:0-11117 GCA_028646595.1 Phalanger gymnotis | reverse complement strand
GGAAATGGGGAGAAAATCTGTAATTCAAACGCATGTGAAAATCAATGCTGAAAACTAAACATATTAAAAATAAATTTAAAAAAAAAACAAAAAAAAACCAAAAAACAGTGTACCCTCCACACTGGAAGCAGAGACTTATCTTAACAAAGAGCTAAAAAGTAAAATAACTACCTAGGAAAATGATTAAACAGTGTGGGGGAAGGGGGGGAAACTCAGACTATAGAATCTTACTTTGGTGACAAAGAAGATAAAAATATAAAACAAGAAGAAGAAAATAAAGTGAAAGCTCCTACATCCAAAGGCTCTAAGCAGGAGGTCAACGGAGCTAGGATTAAAACCAAGCATCACCTACCCAGCAAAACTGAACACAATCCTTCAGGGGAAAACATGAATATTCAATGACACAGAGGCCTTTCAAACATTCTTGATCAATAGACCATAGCTGAATAGAAAATTTGACTTTCAAATATAAGATTCAAGAGAAGTATGGAAAGGTAAATAGGAAAGAGAAATAATAAGGAATTTATTAAAATTGAACTGTTTACATTACTATATGTAAAAATGATATTTGTAACTCATGAGACATTTCTCAATATTAGAGTAGTTGGAGGGAAGATACACACACACATACACACACACATACACACACAGGTCACAGGCTAAGTTGAATATGAATGGATGATATCTAAAAAATAAAATTAAGGGGTAAGAGAGGAATGTACTGGGAGAGGGATAAAGGAAAAGGTAGACTGGGGTAAATTATTCACATAAAAGGGACTAGAAAAAAACTTTTACAGTGGACAGGAAACAGAGGGAGGTGAGAGGGAATGAGTGAACCTTACTCTCATTAGATTTGGCCTAAGGAGGGAATAATATATACACTCAATTGGATATGTAAATCTATTTTACCCTACAGGAAAGTAGGAGAGAAGGGGATAGTGGGGAGTCATAGAAGGGAAGGCAAATTTTGGGAGGTGGTAATCAGAAGCAAACACCTTTGAGGAGGGAAAGGATCAAAAGACAGAATAGAATAAACAGAGGGTGGGATAGAATGGAGGCAAATGTACTTAGTCTTTCACAACATGAATATTATGGAGGTGTTTTGCATGACTACACATGTATAACCTATTGAATTGCATTTCTTCTCAATGAGGGTGGGTGGGAAGGGGAGAAGAGAGAGAATGTGAAACTCAGTTTTGAAAATGAACGTTAAAATTATTTTACATGCAACTGGGAAATACAATATACAGGCAACGGGGTATAGAAATATATCTTGCCCTATGGGAAAATAGAGGGGAAAGGGGATAAAAGAAAGGGGAAGGGGGTAATACAAGGGAGGGTAGATTGGCGGAAGGGGTAAACAGAATACACATCATCTTGGGTTGGGGCAAGGGGAAAGATGAGGAGAAAATTTGTAACTCATAATCTTGTGGAAGTGGAGCTAAAAAATATTTTTAAAAGAAAAAATATAAAATTAAAATAGCAGTGTAAACATATACCCCAGAATCAGGGAAAATTCAATTTTGCCACTTTGATTACTGGGGATAGTAGAATCAAATTTGAAGTGGCTGCTACAAATATTCCTCTTACCACTCTGGGATAATAATACCTCTTATTTCCCAGGGTTGTTCTGTGGATCACGGGATAATATTCGTAAAGGACTTAGAGTACTTAGCATATGGTAAGAGCTTAACAAATGCCTGTTTCCTTCTTTTTTTCCTTTCTTTTTTCCTTCTTTCCCTTTTTCAATACTTCCCTCCTTTCTTCTTTCCATGTACTCTTATAAATGCAGCATAGCTGATGAATGAATCACATCTGTCTTTCAGGACATGATGTTTCTATTTTTGAGTTGATTCATTGCTAGCTTTGGTTATGTAGGTTTTCCCTCTGTTGAGAAAAAGAGACAGACAGATGAACAGAAACAGAGACACTCAGATGAAGGGAGAAGGAGAAGAAAAGAGGGAAAGAGGAAATGAGAAAGACAAAGACAGTGAGCACAAATTGCTACTGTCAAAAATTTAAAAAGAGAATAGATAACAAATGAAGAATTAGAGGCAAATTTTAGAAATTGTGTTGCTCAATTGTATGCCAACAAAACTGACAAATGAACTGTCTGAATATTTGCAAAATGTAAAATACTTTGACTAACAGAACAAGAAATAGGGAAATTTAATAACCTGATTCCAGAAAAAGAAATTGAATAAGCCACAAATTAACTTCCAAAGAGGGGTAAAAACAGGAACAGATGGATTTACAAGTGAATCCTATAAAACATTCAAAGAACAATTAATGCAAGTATGATCCAAACTGCTCACTAAAATAGGAAACAAAAAATTCTACAAAATTTAATTTATGAAACAAATAGGATCTTGATGCCTAAACTAGGAACACTCAGCCCCTTGATCAAGGAAACAGCAGAATACTACCCAGTGCATAGATAGAGGAAATCCCAGAAGATTTTGACAGATTCTGTAGGATATTGGAGGAGAAATAGCAGGGGAAAATAGAAGACCACCTGGAGCTCTGGCCTGCAAATATCCAGAAGTCCAAAATATGAATCCATTACTGTAATAAATATTAAAAAAGAGAGAAGAAAAAATGGATCTTTTCTTAATGCGGTAAATAGTATCTAACTAAAAGGAAGAGCCAGT
The DNA here is from genome assembly GCA_028646595.1 of Phalanger gymnotis. Lineage (NCBI taxonomy): Eukaryota > Metazoa > Chordata > Mammalia > Diprotodontia > Phalangeridae > Phalanger > Phalanger gymnotis. The sequence goes on along the minus strand of JAQQSZ010016081.1, from coordinate 8,466 downwards.
ATTTTACATAATGGAAAATGCTAGAGGCCTTTCTTGGGGCAACTAAGTGGTACAGTGGATAGAGTGTGAGGTCTGGAATCAGAAAGGTGAGTCTTCCTGAGTTCAAATCTAGCCTCAGACATTTACTATCTATGTGACCTTCAGCAAGTCACTTAACCCTGTTTGCTTCAGTTTTTCATATGTAAAATGAGCTAGAGAAGGAAATGGCAGGCCACTGCAGTATCCTTGCCCAGAAATCCTCAAGTGGGGTCACAACAGTCAGACATAATTGAAATAACTGAACAACAACAACAAAGATGTTTCCAGCAAGACAGGGGTAAAGCAAGAAAGCTAATTTTCACCATCAATGTTAATGTACTTTTATAAATACTAGCCCTAATCAAGAAGAAAAAAGACATTAGGAAAATAGACATAGATAAAAAAAGAAATAACATTACTGCTAGTCATAAATAATATCATGGTTGACTTAGCAAACCCAAAAGATTTAGTTTAAATTAATCAAAAAAGAAGTTCTGCAAAGTTGTAGTTTATAAAATAAGATTGCATAAAGTATTAGCTTTTCTACACATTACCATATATATATGTACATATATATATATATACACATATATACATATGTATATATATGGAAAATATGCAAAATAATTCAAAATGACTATAAAATATATGCAATATATGGGAATCCATCTGCTACGACAGCCATGGAAATTATGTGAATGCTACTATAAAATACTTTAAAGAAATAATGATAAACATAATCAGGAGATATTAATTCATCATAGTTGAGTCATGTTAATAAAGGGTGTCCCCAAAGTAAGGACACATAGCCAAAAATGCATAATTTGAAATATTTGGAATATTAACACATCTTAGCCCCCTTGATTTCTTTTTCTGGGCTATATTAAAGGAGAAGGTGTACTCAATGAAAATCATAGATGCAACACACTTGATTGAACACATAAAGAGTGAATGTGCTAAAACTGATGGAAATGTGGAGTTACTGCATCAAGTTCATGTGAATCTTGCAAAGCACATTAACCTTTGCATCACTAATGATGGAAATCATATTGAAGATGTTATTTGTTAAAATTCCAATTAAATAAAATACTGTTGAAAATTTCATTCATTTTCATTTCTTGAAAATATGCACTTATGCCTATGAGTCTAAACTTCAGGAACACTCTGTATAATAAAAATAAAAATATTAAATTAATTTTATTCATTCTGGACCATTATGAGTAAAACTACTCAATTATGTAGACCTAGAAAATGTGACAATATTCATGTGGAGAAATAAAATATGATGATTCTCAAGGGAAATAATAAAAAAACTGGGAAGGAAGGGAGTCAAGGGAAAAGGTGCAATAAATATAGTATAATTAAGTAATCACTGTACTGATAAAGAAAACAAAAATAGACATGTCAGTGACTGGAAGAGATTTGGTACACAGCATATAGAAGCCAAAAAAAATGTAGGGTAGCATTTGATTATCACAAAGACTTCAACTACTGGGAAAAGATCTCACCATTTGACAAAAAATATGAGGAAGAAATGGAAAACAGTTTGTGAAAAATCAGGTTTAAGTAGTATTTTATTTTCCCCCATTACATATAAAAACAATTGTTAACAATCCAATTTTTTGAATTTTGAGTTCCACATTTTCTCCTTTTCTTCCTCTCTTTCTCCCTTCCTGAGATGGAAAACATTTCATATAGGTTATATGTGTTCAATTGTGCAACACATAGAATAGAATGAGTCGTGTTGTGAAAAAAGACAGAGCCAAAAGGGGGAAAACACACACAAAAAAGTGAAAAAATAGCATGCTTCAATCTGAATTAAGACTTCCTCAGCTCTTGCTCTAGAGGTGGATAGCATTTTCATCAAGAGTCCTTTGGAATTGTCTTGGATGATTGTGTTGCTGAGAATAGTTAAGTAATTCACTGTTGACCATCTTACAATACTGCTTTTATAATGTTCACCTGTTTCTGCTCACTTCACTCAGCATCAGGTCATATAAGTCTTTCGAGGTTTTTCTGGAGTCCACCTGCTCATCATTTCTTATATTACAATAGTATTCCATTACAATAACATAAGACAATTTTTTCAGGCATTCCACAATTGATGGGCATCCCATCAATCTCCAATTCTTTGACATCACCAAAAGAGCTGCTACAAATATTTTTGTACATGTGGGTCCTTTTCCCATTTGTATGATCTTTTTAGATTGCATTCCTAAAAATGGTATTGCTGTGTCAAAGGGTATGCAAAGTTTTATAGCTCTTGGGGCATAGTTACAAATGGTTGGATCAGTTCACAACTCCACCAACAATACATTAGTCTCCAATTTTCCTGTATCTACTCCAACATTGCTATTTTTCTGTTTTGTCATGTTAGCCTATCTGATAGGTGCAAGGTGGTACTTCGGAGCTGTTTTGATTTGGATTTCTCTAATCAATAGTGATTTAGAGCATTTTTTTCATACAACTATAGAGAGCTTTAATTTCTTCCTCTGAAAACTGCCTGTTCATATCTTTTGACCATTTATCAATTGGGGAATGATTTACATTTTTATAAATTTGACTCAGTTCTCCATATATGTTACAAATGAGGGCTTTATCAGAGACACTGATTATAAAAATTCTTTTCCAATTTTCTGCTTCCCTCCTAATCTTGGCTGCATTGGCTTTGTTTGTGCTAAAACTTTTCAATTTAACACAATCAAAATTACCCATTTTGCATTTCATAATATTCTTTATCTCTTGTTTGGTCACAAATTCTTCCACTCTCAATAAATCTGACATGTATACTATTACTTCCCTCACATAATTTGCTTATAGTATCAGCCTTTAAATCATGTACCATTTATACTTTATATTGGTATACAGTGTAAGATGTTGGTTTATGCCTAGTTTCTGCCATACTATTTTACAGTTTTCCCAGCAGTTTTTGTTAAATAATGAGTTCTTATCCCAGAAGCTGGGCTCTTTGGTTTTATCAAATAGTAATCTACTGTTTGATAATTGACTGCGGTGTCTTGTGTACCTAACTTGTTCCACTGATCTACCACCCTATTTCTTAGCCAGTACCAAATAGTTTTGATGATTGTTGGTTTATAATACAATTTAAGATAGGGTATGGCTAGGCCACCTTCCCTACCATTTTTTTTTCATTAATTCCTTTGATATTCTGGACTTTTTGTTCTTCCAAATGAATTTTGTTGCTGTTTTTTTTCTAGTTCTATAAAATATTTTTGGTGGATTGACTGTTATGGCACTAATTAAGTAAATTAATTTAGGTAGAATTGTCATTTTTACTATATTAGCTGGCTTATACATGAGCAAATGATATTTTCCCAAACATCTAGATCTGTCTTTATTCGTGTGAAAAATGTTCTGTAGTTGAATCCATATAGTTTCTGGATTTTATTGGCAGATAGACTCCCAAATATTTTAATATGTCAACAGTCACTTTAAATGGAATTACTCTTACTCTCTCTTACTAGTCTTTGTTAGTAATATATAGAAATGTCAATGATTTATCCACGTTTATATTTAATATCCTGCAACTTTGCTAAAGTTGCTTATTATTAAAAGTAGTTTTTTACTTGATTCTCTAGGATTCTCTAAGTATATCATCATATCAGCGGTAAAGAGTGAAAACTTAGAGACATCTTTGCCTACTCTTACTTATTTAATTTCTTTTTCTTCTTTTAATGCTAATGTTAATATTTCTAGTACCATATTGAATAACATTGGTGATAATGGGCACCCTTGTTTTACCCCTCATCTAATTTGTAATGCTTCTTGCTTATTGCCATTAAATATAATGCTTGCTGATGGTTTTAGGCAGATGCTACTTATCTTTTTAAGGAAGGCTCCATTTATTCGTATGCTTTCTAGTGTTTTTTAACAAAAATGAGTATTGCATTTTGTCAAAAGCTTTTTCTGCATCTATAGCGATAGTCATATGGTTTCTGTTAGTTTCATTGTTCATGTGGTAAATTATGCTGATAGTTTTCCTAATATTGAACCAGCACTCTATTCCTTGTCTACATCTTACCTGGTCTTAGTGTATTGTTCTAGTGATAAGTTGCTGTAATCTTTTTTGTTAATATTTTATTTCAAATTTTTGCACATGTATTCATTAGGGAAGTCGGTCTATAATTTTATTTCTGTGTTTTGGCTCTTCCTGCTTTAGGTATCAGTACCATATTTGTATCATTAAAAGAATTTCGTAAGACTCCTTTGCCTATTTTCCTAAATTTGAGAATTGGAATTAATTGATCTTTAAAAGCTTGGTAGAACTTGCTTGTAAATCCCTCTGGCCCTAGGGATTTTTTTTTTCCTAGGGAGTTCATTGATGGCTTGTTCAATTTCTTTTTCTGAGATGAGTTTATTTAAATATTTTACTTCTACTAATCTGGGCAATTTTTGTACATATGCATCCATTTCCCAAATATTATAAAATTCATTGGCATACAATTGGGCAAAACAGCTCCTAATTATTGTTTTAATTTCCTGTACATAGGTGGTGCATTCACCCTTTTCATTTTTGATACTGGTAATTTGGTTTTCTCCTTTCTTTTTTTTAAATTAGGATTTATCTATTTTATTTGTTTTTTCATAAAACCAGCTCGTAGTTTTGTTTATTAGTTCAATAGTTTTCTTGATTTCAATTTTATTATTCTCACCTTCGGTTATCAGTATTTCAATTTGATATTTAATTGGGGATATTTAATTTGTTCTTTTTTAGCTTTTGTTAGTGGCATGCCCAATTCAGTGATCTCCTCTTTCATCATTTTATTCATGCAAGCATTCACAGATGTGAAAATTCTTCTAAGAATTGCTTTTGCTATATATTCCATAAGTTTTGGTATATTTTCTCATTATTGTCATTCTGTTGGATGAAGTTATCAATTGTTTCTATGATTTGTTCTTTGACCCACTAATTCTTTAGGATTGCATTGTTTAGTGTCCAATTAATTTTTAGTCTATCTTTTCAAGGCCTTTCATTACATGCAATTTTTATTGCATCATGATCTGGAAAGGATGAATTTATTATTTATTTTAATATTTTTGCCTTTCTGCATTGGACTGTGAAGTTTTTATGCTCTATTCCACAGTCAATTTTGGTGTAGGTGCTATGTACCACTGAGAAACAGGTATATTCCTTTCTATCCCCATTCAATTTTCTCCAGAGGTCTACCATATTTGACTTTTCTAAAATTCTATTCACTTCCTTAACTTCTTTTTGTTTATTTTGTTGTTCTATTTATCTTGTTCAGAGAGGGGGAATTCGAGGTCTCACACTTGTATAGTTTTGTTGTCTCTTTCTTCCTGTAACTCCTTTTCCTCTAAGAATTTGGACGCTATATCACTTGGTACACTTATGTTTAGTAATGATATTGCTTCATTGTCTATGGTACCTTTTAACAGGATATAGTTTCCTTCCTTATCTCTTTTAATCAGATCTATTTTTGATTTTGCTTTGTCTGAAATCAGCTTTGCTACCCATGCTTTTATTTTACTTCAGATGAAGTGTAATATATTCTACTCCAGCCTTTTACTTTTATACTATGTGTATCCCCTTGTCTCAAATGTGTTTCTTATAAACAGTATTTTGTAGGATTATGGTTTTTTTAATTCATTCTGTTATCCACTTCCATTTTATGGGAGAGTTTATCCCACTCGCATTCATAGTTAAGATTACTATCTGTGTCCTTCCTCTCATTCCTCTTCCCCTGCCCCATTTATGCTTTTATTTCTTCCTTCTCTCTTTCCCTCCTCAAAAAAGATGTGTTTTTGACTACCACCTCCCTCAGTCTTCCCTCCCTTCTATCAACTCTTCACTTTTCTTTCCCTTTCCCCTTACTACTTCTCTCCTCGCTTTTAAGACACCCTCCTTTTTCTTTCCTCTGTCCCCTCCTACTGCCCATAAGACAAGTTAGATTTCTATACCCGAGTGTGTTATTTCCTTCTTTTATTAAATCCAATGAGAGTAAAATTCAAACAATGCTGATCTCCCTTCTTTCTGCCTACTGTAACATGTTTTTGTGCCTCTTCATGCCAGGTGATTAGCTGTTTTCTGCCTCCTCCTTTCCTCTTCTCCCACCACAGTTCCTTTTCACTCCTTGGTTTGTTTTTTTGTCATCATATCAGTTAATTTATACCCACACTCTCTGTCTATGTATATCTCTTTTAAATGTTGTAATAAAGATACAAATATCAAGACTTCCAAGTATCATCTTCCCACGTAGAGTTGTAAACAATTTGCCCTTATTGAATAACATGTTTGTTTGTTTGTTTTTCTTTCATGGTTACCTTTTTATGCCTATCTTGAGTCTTCTTTTGAAGATCAAATTTTCTGTTGAGCTCTGGTCTTTTCATCAGGAAGGCATGGAAGTCCCCACTTTCATTGAATCTACCTGCTTGAAAGATTATGCTGAATTTGCTGGTAGTTGTTCTTTGGTTGTATCCCAAGCTCCTTTGCCTTACAGAATATTATATTACAAGCCCTCCTATCTTTTAGTGCAGAAGATGCAAGGTCCGGCGTACTCATGGCTATGGTTCAATGATATTTCAATTGTTTCTTTCTGGCTGCTCATTTTCTGTTTGACGTGATAATTCCGGAATTTGGCTATAATATACCTTGGTATTTTCAACTTGGAATCTTTTAGGAGGTGATCAGTGGATTTGTTCAATGACTATTTTACCCTCTGGACCTAGGACCTCAGGGAAGATTTCCTTGAGGATTTCTTGGAAGATGCTGTCCATGCTCTTTATTTTAATCATGGCTTTCAGGTACACCAATAGTTCTTAAATTATCTCTCATGGATCTCTTTTCCATGCCAATTGTTTTTCCAATGAAGTATTTCGTGTTTTTTTTCTATTTTTTTCATTCTTTTGATTTTGTTTGTCTGATGCTTGATATCTCATAAAGTCATTATCTTCCACTTGCCCAATTCTAATTTTTTAACCAATTGTTTTCTTCAGTTAGCTTTTATGTCTCTTTTTCCATTTGGCCAATTCTACTTTTTAAAGAGTTGTTTTCCTCAAAATACTTTTTTTTCCATCTTGCTAATTGTATTTTTAAAGGAACTGTTCATTTTTTCTTCTTCCTCTCTAATTTGACTTTTAAAATCCTTCTTAAACTCTTCCAAGAAGGCATTTTGGGCTTGAGACCAGTTGATATTCCCCTCTGAGGTTTCTGATGTGGGTATAGTGACAATACTGTCCTCTTCTGAATTTGTGTTATGATCTTCCCTGTCCTCATGCTAAAATCAGAGAGGGGGAAGTTGGGGTGCCCCACTCTTTGATTGTCTATGTTACCTCTTGCTCATGGTGTTTGCTTTTTTCCTGACATTTAAAGTTGATCTCTGTTTCTGAGGCACAGGTGGCATTATCCACACTTCTTGTGCTAGGGGCTAAAGCCCTGGGTTTTGGCTTTATGTGCTGAGGCCTCAGGTTCTGGTAGCTGGAGGCTGTAGAGGCTGTAGCTTAACTGGAGCTGACCTAGAGCTGGTGGTTCTGTCTGGTGTGTGCTGATGCCAGGTGGGGTTTTACTATGTTTTCCTGGGGTTACATTGAAGCTTGTGGAATGAAGCATGGGGGTTGGCACGGACTGGACGCTGGAAGTTGACTCCTTGCCAGGGCCTGTGCTACAGCATGGGTAGACTCTGCTGCTGGTGGACACCAGTCTACTATGCAAGTGGTGGTTCTCTGCACTGCTGTCTGCCAGTCCCCCTGTCTGTGCAAAAGCAGGAGGGTGGACTTAGTGTTGGCACTTGCCAGCTCACCCTGGGGTTCAGGATCTCCCAGTTGCTGAGGTGGATCTTGCTGCTGGCTTGCCAGGACACATCTCACCTTGCATTGGTCCCCTTCAGCCACAGCAAGACACACCTTCCTTGTTAATCCTTCTAGCCTCATAAGGCTAAAAACTGCTACACCCCATCTTTTTGCTGGATTCACTGTTCCAGGATTTTTCTTGGGGTGGCATTTGCTGGGTTTTTCAAGACCTGTGAAGGAGAGTGAGAGTGATTTACTGCTTACTTCATCATCTTGGCACCAGAACATTGTTAATTATTTCAACTATTTTTAGTTGATTCTTTAGGATTCTCTAAGTATATATCATATCATCTACAGAGAGTGATAGTTTTGTTTCCCCATTTCCTACTCTAATTCTTTCAATTTATTTTTCTTCTCTCATTGCTATAGCTAACATTTCTAGTACAATACTGAAAAATAGAAATGATAATGGGCATCATTATTTCACCACTGGATTTTTTAGGAAGGCTTCTAGTTTTTCTCAATTATAGATGGTGATTCAAGATGGCGGCTGGGAAGCAGTGACTGGCGTGAGCTCCCCACCAAGTCCCTCCAAAAACCTATAAAACAATGGCTCTGAACCAATTTTAGAGCTGCAGAACCCACAAAGTGGCAGAGGGAAGCAGGGCTCCACCGCAGGAC
>JAQQSZ010016080.1:0-11118 GCA_028646595.1 Phalanger gymnotis | reverse complement strand
TTGTGGAAGGGTTATACATAATGATACGCATGTGGCTCATGTTGAATTGCTTGACTTCTTAGGGAGGGTGGATGGGAAGGGAAGAGGGGAGAGAATTTGGAACTCAAGGTTTTAAAAAATAGATGTTCAAAAGTAAAAAAAAAAAGAACATTGTCCTACATGGGACCATCTCTGCAGTCGTGAGAACTAGCCCTGGTGTCTTCTGTCGGTGAAGCTAGCAGCCCAAAGAGGGAGTCTACTTTCCCGCTAAGGCGGGGGTGGTGAACCTGAAGCCTCAAGGCCACATATGGCCCTCTAGGTCCTCAAGGGCATTCCTTTGACTGAATCTGAACTTCACAAAACAAATCTCCTTAATAAAAAGATTTGTTCTGTAAAACTTGGACTCAGTCCAAAGGCCACAGTCAAGGACCCAGAAGGCCACATGTGGCCTCAAGGACACAGGTTCCCCACCCCTAAACTAAGGGGGCCCAGCTGGGAGTTTGCTTGTATTAGATTCAGCCTAGAGAGCACCTGACCACAAAGATAGAGATCAGGTTGGTTTTGTTTTTCTTACTTTTTGCCTTATTATATCCCTATACTGTATCTCCATAGAAAAATCTCATCAAGCTTAGGTTTCTGATCATATCAAAGGACTCCCCATGAGATTAATAGGGTAGCCAATGTACGAGGTAAATTAGATATCAAACAGCTATTTCCTTCACTCAAAGATATTCTTAAAACACAGAACGCTCATAAGCACATGTTGTCAAATACTTAAAATATGATGCAATAAACCATTACTCCTACTATATTCTCCTGGGAAGTTGATATTTAAAACATTAAAACTTCAAACACATCATGGGACTACTAAACAGGGTTTTGCCTTCACCTTGACTTGGCAGAACACTGAGTAACTCCCTAAAGGTCTGCAGCTTTTGGGAAAGTAGGGCATGGCTTGAGCTCATCTTCCTGTTAGTGTTTGTCTTCTCTTCCAAAATGCCATCGAGATCACCTGTGGCATCCAAAATGCCATCACCTCTGGCTGAGCAACCAGAACCTGGAAACAGGAACTCCCAAACTCCTGAACTCATGAGGTTACCACAAAGGCCAGAAACACCTGTCTCAGGATAGCTGCTCAGGTACTTGTACTCAGGGGAAAGAATGAAAAAGCAGAAGTGTCAACCTGAGACTTGAGGACCAGGATAGTTCTGTTTGGGCCAGCACATGCTCTTGCTGATATGAGCAAAAGTAGAAATCTGAGGAGATGTTAAATAGTTTGGACCTATTCAACAGAACGGCAGAGAGAGAAGGAATGGGCAAAGTCACTCCTCTATGAAACACTTCTCAGTTCAATGGCTCTTCAATGAAGACCCATTCCCCACTCCCATCAAGGGACCAAGGAACTAATGAAGGGATGACTTCATCATCTCAAAGCAGCAGTGCTTCAGAAATAGAACATGTCTCTCCAGAAATGATTCCAGATCTAGCAGATTGACAGGGCTCCCCTGATTGTCCCAATTACACATATAAAAATGAGAAATATACCCCAAATGTGAGTCAAAATGCAATGTCCTTTGGAAGGGGGTGGAACTCTGAAGAATCACAGCTAGGTGTCACAAGGGACAGAGCACAGTGGAGAGAGCACAACTTAATGGTGAACATGCAGGGAAGTTGCTGCTATCATTTCTGCTGGGAAGACTAGCAAAGCTGTAGCTGTATTTATGCTTCTAAGGATGCAACTATATGTTGCAGTCAGGTTTTATACATTGATATGTCTGGGTTTTGCTTTTTTGTTTTGTTTTGTTTTTTGGAAGGGATGGCAGATGGCTTGACAATAGTATTTAGTCCAATATAATAATTCAGAGGGTTTTACTGTTGTTGAACTTGGAGTGACAAGTTGAACCATAAGGAATATTGTGTGACATGTTGAGCAATGAAGACGTCTTTTTGGTCAATCTCTTCCCACAATCTGCTTCAGGCAATCCTTAGAGATCTGCACTATCGTTTCAGCCTGACCATTTGCTGGAGGGCAATGAACGAAGTCACTGACAGCTCAGATAAGGCTCCTGTTTAGATGATCCTTAAACTCAATTGAGGCAGAAGCTGACCCACTGTCAGAAGGGATGGTCTTGGCAATCACTGTGCTGCAAATAACTGGCAATGATGGTTACTACAGCAAAAGTTTGAGATGAAATCAGGGCTACTTGAAGCCATTTCAAGAAGGCTTCTATCCCAGTCAAAATGAGCTCTTCCCTGGGGTCAGAATAGCAATCTCAGGGGTTGCAGCTGTAATAATCTACAATAAATGCCTCAGTTTCCTTATCTATAAAATGAGCTGGAGAATGAAATGACAAACTACTTCAGTATCTTTGCTGAGAAAACCCCAAATGGGGTCATGAAGAGTTAGATACAACTGAAATGACTGAACCAATACCACCACCACAACAATAAGCAATCTCTCAACAAAGGGATACCATTGCTTTGGAAGAAAGACCATCAGTGGCCAAAGGAAAAAGCTCTCTAAAAGATGAAAACCACTGAATGGAGAACCAGCCCAGGAAAAGCTAGCATCAGCAGCTCTGCAGGAGAAAAAAAAACATAGCGGCTTGAGAGGCAACATGTAGTGGCAGGGAAGTCCAGTGATTGCTGAGGACTGAGCTGAAAATGGGTCATGATCTTAGGTAAGTGAGTTGTCTGACTAGTATTGGCTCTCCCCAAGGCAGGATGGGATGAAAGACTGAGTCCCCCTTTTTTCCATGTTTAAAACCTTGTTATTCTCTTTAATTAAACACCTTTTGGTTCAAATTCATGCATCATTTGCCTTGGTCTGATATAAGGAGATACACCACAGCTGGGGTTCAGAGCTGTGGTTTTAAATACACAGTGTCTCAAAAATCTTAGTGCCATAAACAGCACTAAGACTTATGAACCACCCTGTCCTCTTAATCCTGCTATAGCATGGACCTATAGGTAAGTTTTGTTTGTGTATGTGTATGGGTACATTTAGGGGCCTTGAACGCTACTTGGAATGATCTTAGAAGTTAATAAAGATTCTTGACCGAAGTTTCTTGTCAATTCCAAAGGAAAAGTAGATTTCAGGCTAGTCAATCATTCATCCAAGAAGCACTTATTAAGGGCCCTACTTTGTGCCAAGCACTGATCAAGGTAATGGGGATGTGAAGACAAAAAATGAAACAATTCCCGACCTCAAGGAACTTACATTCTATTGAGGGCAATGACACATACAAACAGCACTTGAATGAAGAGATATGAGAAGACACCCCCAATCCACCCATTTGTGGAGGTGGGATGTCCTCAGGTGTTACAAGTTGCATATATTTTCAGAATTTTCCAATTTATTGATCAGGTAGAGAGGAGGATTGGGATAATAATGACAATATAAGAAACAAAATAACTGATTTTAAATTTTTTTCTTAACGGTGCGGAAGAGAGGTCTGTATGTAATGTCTGTTGCTCTGACCAAGGCCTTTGATACTGTCAATCATGAGGGCTTATGGAAGATCATGGCAAAATTTGGTTGCCCAGAGAAGTTCATCAATACTGTATGTCAGGCATGCTTGCACAGATTCTGGATAATGGGCATTTACATTTTCCAGTCACCAATGGAGTGAAACGGGACTGTGCTTGCTCCCATCCTTTTGAGCATGATGTTTTTGATGATGGTGTTGGATGCCTTCAACAATATGAAAATAGCATCAAGGTCAGCTACTGCACTGATGTAAATTATTTAACATGAGAAGGCTACAAGCCAAGACTTAAGTGAACGGACAGTTGGTGTGTGACTTTGTTTGCAAATGATCGGGCACTCATTGCAGCCTCTGAGGCTGAGGTACAACAAATTATGGATTGATTCTCTGCTCCTTGCACTAATTTTGGCCTGATGATTAACATTAAAAAAAAACCCAGAGCTTCTCCACCAGCCAGCACCATACCGTCCATGTGTAGAACCATCAGTTACAGTAAATAGAGAAATTTGGAATGCTGTGGATCAGTTTGCTTACCTCAGCAGTATGCTTTCTAGGGATGTCCATATAGATGATAAGGTTAATGTACACATTGCCAGAGCTAGCTTTCTGAAAGAAAGTGTGGTCCTAAACAACTGTACGATATGTTTAGAAATTCCTTATCATTGCTTTTTAAGCCATTATGAAACCATGTGTCTCCCAAATTCAAATCACGGACTTTGCCCTCCACTCAAAAAAATCACAAGAACTACTTGGAAGCTGGGGCTATGAAGCTCACTTTGTCTCAATATTTTCTCTGATTTGTACAAAAATAAAGCTGAAAAAGAGTAAAAGCTAGAGAGGCAGAGCCAAGATGGCAGAGTAAAGGCAGGAACTCTCCTTAGCTCTCCCTCAAACTCCTCCAAATACCTTTAAAAATTACTTTAAATAAATTCTAGAGCAGCAGAACCCACAAAAAAGATGGAGTGAAACAAATTTCTACCCCGAGACAACTTGGAAGGTTGGCAGGAAAGGTTTGTTGTGCTACGGTAAGAGTGGAGTACAGTCTAGAACAAGCCATTCCAGCACAGAGTGGGCCCCAGCAAACCAAGCAGGCCTCAGAGTCACTGAATCAGTGGCAGCAATAGCAGTTTCCAAACCTCTCAGCCCACCGGCACCAAAAACAACTTAAAAGGTCAGCAGGAAGGCCTGTCACATCTGGGCGAGAATGGAACACAGTCCAGCATAGGCTGACAGCACAGCAAAACAGGAGCAGGTCTCAGGAGTGACTGAATCAGCAGTAGCACCAGCAGTGTCTGTGGCTGCTTCCAGAGTTCTCAGCCCACAGAAAATAAGGGGGTGAAACAACTGGCTAGAAGAAGATTAAATGGGGTCTTTTTGCTAGCACTGAGGCAGGACTCTGTTGTTTTGCCCATACTTGAATCCGAGTCATGGTCCTGGCAGTCAAGGGTGAGGAGGAGCACTAGCATGGCAGAGTTTGTGGGTGGCAGTGGAACAGGGACACTTATCACAGTTCAAGAGCAGAAAAGAGTGCTAGCAACTACTCACAGACCAGAATACAGCCTAGGAGAATAGTAAATACGCCTCTCCTTAGATCATATGACCTTGGAAGAACTAAAAACTTACAGGTCCCTAGAAGTATCTCTGAAAACACTGCACAAAACCTCTGAATCTTGGGACAGTGCACCCTCCACCCTGGAAGCAAAGCCCTACTTTAACAAAGAGTTAAAAGTCAACTAGTAAGCTGGGAAAATGAGCACACGATGGGAAAAACTCTGTAGAAAATTACTATGATGACAAGGAAGGTCAAAACACATAATCAGAAGAAAGCAGCAAGGCCAAAGCTCTGACATCCAAAGCCTCCTAGGAAAACATGAATTGGTCTCAGGCCATGGAAGAGCTCAGAAAGGATCTTGAAAATCAAGTAGGAGATGTAGAGGAAAACTTGGGAAAAGAAATAAGAGCGATGCAAGAAAATCATGAGAAAAGAGTCAATAGTCTGATAAAGGAGGAACCCTCCTCAAAAAAAAAAACACGAAGAAAATAACACCTTAAAAACAGACTAGACTGAATGGTAAAAGGGTTCAAAAAGCCAATGAAGAAAAGAATGCCTTAAAAAGCAGAATTGGCCAAATGGGAAAGAAGGTCCAAAAGCTCATTGAAGAAAATAATTCCTTAAAAATTAGAATGGAGTAAATGGAAGCTAATGACTTTATGATAAATCAAGAAACAATGAAACAAAACCAAAAGAATGAAAAGTAGAAGACAATGTGAAATATCTCATTGGAAAAACAACTGACCTAGAAAATAGATCCAGGAGAGATAATTTAAAAATTATTGGACTACCTGAAAGCCACGGTCAAAAAAAGAGCCTTGCCATCACCTTTTAAGAAATTATAAAGGAAAACTGTCCTGACATTCTAGAACCAGAAGGAAAGAGATGCCAAAATGAAAACTCCAAGGAATATTATAGCAAAATTCCAGAGCTCTCAGGTCAAGAAGAAAATATTGCAAGCAACTAAAAAGAAACAATTCGAGTATTGTGGAGCCACAATCAAGAAAACACAAGATTTAGCAGCTTCTACATTAAAGGATCTGAGGGCTTGGAATATGATATTCCAGAGGGTAAAGGAGCTAGGATTACAACCAAGAATCACCTACCCAGCAAAACTGGATAATTCTTCAGGAAAAAAAATGGATAGAGAACTTTCAAGCATTCTTGATGAAAAGACCAGAGCTGAACAGAAAATTTGACTTTCAAATACAATACTCAAGAGAAGCATAAAAAGGTAAACAGGAAAGGGAAATCATAATGGACTTAATAAGGTTAAACTGTTTACATTCCTAAAGGGAAGATGATACTTGTAACTCTTAAGACCTTATTCATTATTAGGGTAGTTAGAAGGAGCACAGGTGTGAGTTGAATGTGAAAGGATGATATCTAAAAAATAAAATTAAGGAGTGAGAGAGTAAGGTACTGGGAGAAAGAGAAAGGGAGAGGTAGAATGGGTTAAATCATCTCACATAAAAGAAGGAAGAAAGCTTTTACAGTAGAGGGGAAGAAGGGGTAGGTAAGAGAGGAATGAGTGAATCTTGCTGTCATCAGAACTGGCTCAAAGAGGGAATAACATACACAGGCAATTGGGTGTAGAGATCTAGCTTACCCTACAAGAAAGTAAGAGGGTAAAGGGATAAAAGAAGGGGAGGGTGATAGAAGGGAGGGCAGGTTGGGGAAGGGGGTAGTCAGAAGCAAAATGCTTTTGAGGAGAGACAATGAAAAGAGAGAGAGAACAGAATAAATGCGGGGTGGGGGGAGAATGAAATGGAGGGAAATACAGTTAGCAACTGTGAAAAACTTTTGAAGCAAGTTTCTTTGATAAAGGCCTCATTTCTCAAACATTTAAAGAACTGAGTCAAATTTATAAAAGTGGGAGACATTCACCAATTGATAAATGATCAAAAGATATGATATTTTCAGACAAAGTAATCAAAGCTATCTATAGCCATATGAATAGCTCACTATTGGTTGGAGAAATACAAATTAAAACAATTCTGAGGTACTATCTCATACCTATTAGATTGGATAATAGGACAGAAAAGGAAAATGACAAATGTTGGAGGGGATGTGGAAAAAATGAGACATTAATGCATTGTTGGTGGAGTTGTGAACTGATTCAACAATTCTGTAGAGCAATTTGGAATTATGCTCATAGGGCTATAAAACCATGCATACTCTTTTACCTAGCAATACCACTTCTAGGTCTGCATTCCAAAAGAGATAAAAAACAAAAAGGAAAAGGCTCTATATGTACAAAAATATTTATGGCAGCTCTCTTCTGGGGGTAAAGAATTAGAAATCGAGGGGATGCCCATCAACTGGGGAATGGCTGAACAACTTGTGGTATGTGATTATGGTGGAATACTATTGTACTGTAATAAATGATGAACAGGATGCCCTCAGAAAAGCCTGGAAAGACTTGTATGGGCTGATGCAAAGTGAAATGTACTGTGTACAAAGTAACAGCAATATTGTAAGATGATCAGCTGTGAATGACTTGGCTATTCTCAGCAATACAACAATTTAAGATAACTCCAAAGGACTTAAGATGAAAAATGCTACTATCCATCCCCAGAGAAAGGACTGATGGTGTCTGATTACAGATTGAAACATGCTTTTTTCACTTTAGTTTTCTTGAGGTTTTTTTTGTCTGTTTTCTTTCACAGCATGACTATTACAGAAATGTTTTACATGACTACACATGTATAATCTATATCGAATTGCTTGCCTTCTCAGTGAGAGGGAGTGGGGAGGGAAGAAGGGAGAGATTTGGGACTCAAAGTTTTAAAAACAAATGTTAAAAATTGTTTTTATGTGCAATTGGGGAAAAATAAAATACTAAATAAAAAAAAGAAAACAAAAAAAATAGTAAATACTAAGAGAGGGCAGCTGAGTGGCACAGTGGGTAGAGCACCAGGCCTGGAATCAAAAAGACTCATCTTCCTGAGTTCAAATCCAGTCTCATACACTTACTAGCTGTATGACCCTGGGCAAGTCACTTAACTCTGTTTGCCTCAGTTTCCTCATCTGTAAAATGAGCTGGAGAATGAAATGTCAAACCACTCCAATACTTTGACAACAAAACACCAATGGGGTCTTGAAGAGTCAGACAAGACTGACTAACAACAAAAGCTAAGAGAAGAAACCAAGGCCATTCCCTTTTATCCTGCTGGCCACATTGCTGACTTATTATGTATATCTACCAGCAGCAATGACAACAACACACAATGCTCTGGCTTTTGAGCTGTATCTTGGCCTGCTCAGCACCTCACAGTCTCTCTCCATCAAATGGAATTGAATTTTTCTGAGTATTGCCTTGTAAACTCCTAGAGAAAGAGAGTTGTGTCTAATGATCTTTGTATCTTCCTCAGTGCCCAATCCAATCCCTTGCACAAAGTGTCACTCAATTAATATGGAATAGAATTTGATATTACTCTTCTGGGATGAGTAATAGGCTCCAATGTTACACACGTAGGGTCATATCAGTGGAGGAGACCTGGATTCAAATTCTGACTTAGCTTCTTACTGTCTGTGTGACTTAGGTCAAGTCATCTCTCTGGTTTCATTTTTCTCCTCTGTAAAATGGGGGAAGAGGCAAATTGAATGAAGTGATCTTTCAATTCACTTTAATTCAATAAACATTTATTAAGTGTCTTCTATGTGCTAAGCACTACGCTAAACCCTTTAAGTCCTCTTCCAACTCAAAATCTGATATTAAGGTTAGATTGTGAGCTCCTTGAGGGTAGGAATGGTCTTTTGCCTCTTTTGTAATAGCAGGGTGGTTAAGTAGCACACAGTAGACATTTACTCAATGCTTATTGACTCTCTAGCTTATTAAAGGTATAGGCAACAATGGAAATGGGAAGAACAATGAAATTGTCAGTCCTGACCAAATGACCAAAGAGCCCCAGCAGCCTCTGCAACTTCTGTTAACTCTAAAAAACCCAGAGAACTCACACAAGTTATCAAAACACAGTTAATTCTAAAAGCAAAATAGAATAAAACTAAGCCAAAGAGCTAACAGTGGTTATAAGCAAAAAGTGTTCTTTATTTCCCTGGGAGGAGGGAAACTAGACATGTATGTGCTGGACTCCCACCTAGTAGGAGACCCACTTTAGTGTGGGCAAATCTCAACATTTATGTCAATGGCTATGTAGTGAGCTGTAGCTCTGACAATGGAGGAGTAACAGCAAGAATGAGACAAGTTTGATTCATAGTAAGACATCATGACCACAGAACAGGTACTACAAGTGCTTGTCCAAGCTCAGGGTACTGGTTTGAAACAGTTCTGGGATTTTGCTGTGGCTGAGTTCATGCAGAGGGTGAGCGCAAAGGATTGTTGTTATGCCAAGCTCAGGACACAGCTTGCTTGCTGGGCTAGAAAACAGGGTGTCTACTAACAGTAAAAAGAGAGGAGTAAAGAGAGAGGAGGATCCTGACAAAATACAAGAGAGCATCTTGATAATAATGACTGAGCTTGGCTCCAGAAAAAGATGTGAGAAAATGGCATCTCCTTCCTTTCTTTGCAGAAACGGAGGATTATAATGGCACCAGTCCCCTGGCTGTTCCTTGAACAGGACCTTTGCATCTGGAAGGCATTTTCTCTGGCTGTCCCTGCTTGGAATGCTCTCCCTCCTCATCTCCACCTCCTGGCTTCTCTGGCTTCCTTCAAGTCCCCTCTTCAAGTCCCACCTTTTACCTGATCCCCCTTAATTCTAGTTTCCTCTTTGTTGATCACTTCCAATTTATCCTGTCCATATCTTTTTCGTACACAATTATTTGCCTATTGTCTCACCCATCAGACTGAGCTCCTTGAGAGCAAGGACTATCTTTTACCTTTCCGCAGTGCTTAGCACAATGCCTGGCACATGGTGTTTATTGACTGATCAACTGACTATATACTGTCAAATATGGTCCCTATATTGATTAGCTTTGCTAAACTACCTTTTCCCCCTTCCCCACTCTTTTAAAATTTTTATTATAAGGTATGGCTTTCTGGGCTGAGATATATTTGGAAACAAACACATCAAAAACAAAAATGTATGAATATAAGATAATTTTCAGAGTATAGGCGCAACATTAAAAAACAGTCCCATGAATCACTCATTACCAGCAGAAGTTGTAAAGACAGATCTAGAGGTTATGGTGGCATCCTTTAATAAGAACAAAAAGGTCTTTGTTAATTTGTGCCCCATTCCATCCTGTAAATGCGATTGTTCTGGAGTGCTATCTAGTATTCTGTGGTTAATCACAATTCCAGCACCATAAGGTGAAGCATTGGTGGTAAGAAGTAGCAGTTTGTGTTATGGCACAGATTCAGAAGTCAATAACTGCTTGACATTCTAGAAAGCATTCTCATGCTGGCAAGCCCACGTCTCAGAAAGCAATGAAGTGGCTAAGTAATGAAAATGCTTTTTGAGCAAGAAAAACATGGTAGAAATGTAGTAGATCCTGGAAGTTTTAAGCTCCTACCTTGTATTTAGAATAGGTGCATTCTTTATTAGACACACCAACTATTCCCATCTCAGATGGCACCTAGCAAATCAGTACATGACACTTCCCCAAAAGGGGTGCCCTCAGCTCTCTTGCAAGCATTCAGGCTAACAAAGACATCAAACATAGGGCAAGCTTTATTGAATGCAATAATGTGTATAGAACTAAATCCACAGCTATTTTTCTTTTTTTATTTAATTTATTTAATATATTTAGTTTTCAGCATTGATTTTCACAAGAGTTTGAATTATGAATTTTCTCCCCGTTTCTACCCTCCTGCCCACTCCAAGATGGCATATATTCTGGTTGCCCTGTTCCCCTGTCAGCCCTCCCTTCTGTCACCCCACTTCCCCTCCCATCCCCCTTTCCCTTCTTCTCTTGTAGGACAAGATAAATTTCTGTGCCCCATTACCCGTGTATCTTATTTCCTAGTTGCGTGTAAAAACTTTTTTTTTTGTTTTTCAATGTCTGTTTTTAAAACTTTGAGTTCCAAATTCTCTCCCCTCTTCCCTCCCCACCCACCCTCCCTAAGAAGGCAAGCAACTCAACATAGGCCACATGCATATCATTATGTAAAACCCTTCCACAATACTCATGTTGTGA
>JAQQSZ010016079.1:0-10000 GCA_028646595.1 Phalanger gymnotis | reverse complement strand
TGGAAAAAGGATATTGAATGATTTCTGATTCTCAATAGAATGCAAATGGTAACTGATCGTAGTTTTTATATATGGAATGCTTATTTCCCTAACATTTGTGTGATGTTAAGTGACATTGTTCTCCTTACTGTTCTTCACATTAAACACTCCATATCCCAACTCCAGGCAGTTTTGTTGGCTGTTTCCCCATGCCTAGAATTCTTTCCCTCCTCATCTCTGCCTCCTGGCTTCCTTCAGGTCCCACCTTAAATCTTGCCTTCTATAAGAAGCCTTTCCCAATTCCTCTTTATCCTAGTGCTTACCTTCTCTTGATTATCTCCAATTTATCTTGCATATTCTGGGCATATAGTGGACACTTAATAAATATTTATTAAATTGAATTGTTTGTACATAGTTGTGTGTATGTTGTCTCTTTCCTTAGACTGTGAGCTCTTTTAGAGCAGAGGCTGACCTTTGTCCTTCTCCAAAGCTTTGCACAGTCCCTGCCCTAGAATGCATGCTTAATACATTATCTTTGCTTGGAGTACATTGCCTCTAATTTCTTTTCTATTTTAGGTCTAAGACCTCCCTGGACCTCAGTTTCCATGTGTGCAAAATGAAAAAGTTGGAACAGATAGACTCTATTGTACTTTACCACCCTAGGCTTATACTATAGCCCTATGACATTTTTTTTTCTTATTGGTTTGTTTTCATTCTGTGAGTTATGGCTGTCTGTGCTTTCCCCAACTCAACTTTCCCAAATGACCTGGATGGCTGAGTTCTGTTTGAATATAAATATTCAAAGGACAAGTATCTAAAGCCTCATTTGACCGAGTCTCATCTTCAGTCCCAAAGCAATACCCAGGTCCCTGGAACTTAATCGGGTTATTCTTATTCTCTTTAGGGATCACCACCTGTTCCTTTTATCATTATTGCCAAGTCAAATTGCTAGGTTTATTTTTATTTATTTTAGAGCCAGCTGCTTCAGCATATGCTTCCTGAATTCAGAAGATGTCCTCCCTGCCTTTCTTCACCATTGGGTCCACGCATTAAGATGTTATTCATATTAGCCAACAGACTTTTAAACAATGATGGGGAGGGGAAAATAAGATGCTATTATTTGGCAGTACTGACCCTTACCCACACCTTCATACCCACCTTAGATCCTGATGCACTCTTTAGCTTTCATTTTCTTAATGTTAGAACATGCTTAAAGTTGTAATGAATTTCTGTTTTTCATTTCTATTTCTTGACAATGGAGAAGGTGAATGGTTAGTGAAATGAATCATTGATCATAGCATCACAAATTTAGAACTGAAAAGAAACTAACGGTTCATCAAATTCCACTACTTCATTTTGTATCTGGGAAAGCTGAGGCCCAGAGTAATTAAGTATTTTGCCTAAGGTTACATAAATAATAAGCTTTAAGACCAAAGGTTCAAGCTCAGGGTCTCTGATTTGGTAAGCAGCATGCTTCTCTCCATGCCATGCTGAATCTAACATTTCAACTCCCTCCCATATTAATGTAACTTTCCTCTCTTTCCAGCTTTACCCACATAGTTTGTGTCTATATTTTAATCTTCTGAACTTTTCTTTATTTCATTTATTTGCCTATTTTATCTACAGGCCTAAATCATCTTTCAGTTTTTATAAGAAATATCTGCATTGATAGGGTCAATTTTCATCAGAAAATTTAAATATAGACCCATGTAATCTATAGTTTTTGTCCAGGGCCATTGAACAAACACCTTTCATTGTGATGAAAGGAAGTCAAGTGCCAGGCTGGTGGCCCTGGAGTCACAGGTCCTGAGTTTGAATCTTGACTGCTTTTGTGACCTTGGAATAACCACAATGTCTTCGGACCTCAGTAAAATAAGAGGCAGCTGATTTATATGATCTTCTAAGCTTCTTTTCAGCCATAAATCTCTGATGTAATGAAATATTTTTGTTTGTCCTTATTTTTTTCAATTTTCACAGGCTCTTCTGGCCATGAGAGACAGCATGGTATAGTAGATAGAAAGAAGACAGTGAAGTCCTGAAGAGCTTTATCTCTGACACACATTGGCCATGCAGCCAGGGGCTAGAGTTTAACCTCAGGCATTTCCCTAACACTGTTATTTGAATTACCGAACAGCCCTGATGACTTCATTGATAGATAGAATTTCCACACTGGGAGAGAACTATTACATTTCTGAAATCAAATGTCTGAAGGCCAGCATCAACCAAAATGACCAGAAAAGTATTCCCCATACTCTGCACATCAGTTTACTGGTTGAGTTTAAATATCTATTTTTATAGAATTTATAAACTAAGCATTTGAGGTTCTGTAAATGACTGGGCTGATTAGGATATGATCCTGTTAAGATTAAGTTCCTTGGATTCCTTTCTGACTGAGTTTGCTATAGATTTATGCTACCTCCTCTCAATTTGGCTCTCACCATAGCAAGACAATGCTACAGTTACTTCCTAATTGATTCACATACAACTTACTGCAGCCTCTCTTCTAGGCCTTTTCCTGTGTCTTCAAATCTCTCATACCACCCTATCCTGCCAATCTGTAGGCTGTGAAAATGACCTCATGCCTCATCTCCATCCTAAAATGTGGTGTTCACTCTACATTTACTCCTCTTCCCTCTCATCTTCCTTGCATCTAAAACCTCTTTACCCATGCAAACACCCTCTTAGTTCAGGTTTTGATCACCTGTCACCTGAACTGTTGCCATAGCCCTGTAATTGGCATCCCTTCCTCATGATTGTCCCCACTACCATCCATTCTCCACTCAACTGACTGAGTGAATTTTCCAAAGAGTTGGTCTGGCAATGTCAACACTCTCCCTTTCAATGAACTCAGTGGCTCCATACTACTTCTGAAATCAAATTAAATTTCATTATTTACAATTCAAAACTCTGTATGACTTGGGTTCTTACAAATATCCAATCTTTCTTATATCCTAGTCCTTTCCATATACTCTAGAACCCATCCATACTGGCCTATTTGCTATTCTTTGCACATAACACTCCATCTCCCATCTCCACGTGTCTGAACTGTCTGTTTCCCATGACTGGAATGTTTTTCCTTTTAGTTTAGGACTTTTGGCCTCCCTCACTTCCTTTACACTCAGTTCAAGCACCAGCTCCTCTAGGAAGTATTTCCTAATCCTCCACATTCTGAGATGCTAGTGGCATCCTCTCTAAGCTAACCTTTGATCCATTTTGTATTTATCTTGTATTTATGTCCTGATTTATGTATGTTGTCTAATTCAGTAGAGTATAATGTGCTTGCAGGCAGGGATTGTTTTTTGCTTTTTCCTTGCATCTCCAATGTTCAATACTTAGTAAATGTTTCTTGATTGATTGATTGTGTCAGTCAGCTGTTTTATGACCTTGACGAACGTTTGTCTCATAAGTATGTAATAGGGAAAGAGGCCGGGGAGTGCGGTTGAATATAAAGCCATTGGGTACTCCAATAATATGGAGCACTGAGGCTACTAAATAGGGTTTGTGAATATATAAAGAATAACACATTGTATTGAGCATAACATTTCATTTCCTACCTCTTTATTTTTGGAAAGGTTCTAGCTTTTCACCTCCAACTCAAAGAATTAATAGCTCCCTTCAAATTACAGTTCTGCCAATTTTTAAAAATGACTCCTATTTTTAATGTGTCCTCTTCATCCATATGATATGGTATTTATTTTTAACAGAAGTAATTATATATATATATATATGTATATATATATATTATTTTTCACTAATGAAATGTAAATTTCTTGAGAGCTGTATTTATTTTTCTTTGTTTGCCTTTTATCTACTCTGTCTATATTTTGCATATATCTAAGCACTTAGATATTGTCTCCCTTATTAAA
Source organism: Phalanger gymnotis (assembly GCA_028646595.1). Lineage (NCBI taxonomy): Eukaryota > Metazoa > Chordata > Mammalia > Diprotodontia > Phalangeridae > Phalanger > Phalanger gymnotis. The sequence continues at coordinate 6,155 of JAQQSZ010016079.1, read as the reverse complement.
ATATGTGCTCCTTCAAGGCAAGGACTGTGTTTTGTTTTTCTTTAAATTCCTTGCCCAATGCCTGATCCATAATAGGTACTCCTTAAATGTTTTATGAGTGGAATAGAAATTAATTAAACTTAACTCAATTCATCATAATTTGGGGATGAGTTCTATCGTCAGAGGAAAGGAAAACCCCAGGCAGAATTGTATCAATCAAAATATATTGGTTAGAAAATTTCTTGTATTCTGACCTACTGTAGTCTTTCACCATGGTGAGATCATCTTTATTCTTAGCAACACCACTATTAGTGTGATTTATTCCCTTTTAAGATTCTTTCAATGTGTCCCTGTTGTAATTTTATTCATGAACTGCTACTAAATTTTGTCAACATCTTCCCCCTCCACAATAGGCATTAATTAAAATTTTTGGATAAAAGAAAATGTTAACTTTGGTTCATGGATTGGGGTGAGGGAGGTGCCTGAGTGCTTTTCATTCTTGCCTTGTGCATAGAAAATCCTTCTTCATTAAATAAAATGCTTACAAAGCTGAAAGAACTTACATTATAACCACAAAGAGGATAGTCATTTGGCAAATGGCTCATAGGGTCTCCCACCTCTCATAAAGTGGAGAGTAGAAAAGCTGTTATCCTCTGAATTCTAATTAGACAAATATAAATTGCTTTCCATCCCCAAGTCTTCTGCCCAAAAGGCAATCCTACATTATCATTAGAAACAAAAAGCATAAACATCAGCAGAATTCAGGCACTGAAATATCTAATGGCAAGTATATATGCATGTGGGGGGTATAGATAGATAAATAGATCAATAGAAAGATAGATTGATAGATACACAGACAGAAAGAAATTAGATAGATAGATAGATAGATAGATAGATAGATAGATAGATGATAGATAGATAGATAGATAGAAATAAAGAATATGTGTCTATGTACCTGCACACACACATATGTGCATATATGCACATATCAGATTTGTTCCTTTAGAATTCTTCACTTTCTCCTCTGTCAAGGGAAAAAACATGAACATAACTTTTCTCCAAGGTGGGGAAATTCAAGGCATTCATAGATGAGTAACACTTACATATGTGCCAATTTATCTTATGAGGACATTTTGGACAAGCTTACCACTTTATTATCTTTGAAATACTAATGAGATTTTCCCCTGCACAGTAAAACAGACTTTGTTTATAAGAACACAGAAATGCCTCATTTATCAAGGTATTTGCTCCAGATGCTTATCTTTTTTCTTCTTCATTTCATTACTCACAGAGCATACCCTGCTTTAGTATTCAGATGGTTTACCAAATGAACACCTTGAAGTAGAGGTCAAAACCTTTGAGGAGTAACACAGTTTTCATTCACTTACTTCATTTAAGATTTCATATGCCAGAAATGCTGTAACACCCTAAATAGCTGATCAATTTCTGCCCATAAAATGACTAAGACTAAAAAGCTTGATTTAAAATTAAATGAAAAAGAATATTTTGCCAATTTGAGCGATCAGTCCAAGAGAGCTCTCTCTACTTAACTCTTCTCCGTTTCAAAATCTCTGTCTACACTGTTCTTTCTTTCATTCCATCAGTCCCTGACAGAGTTAACTGCTCCATTTTCTACATTATCATGTAAGCTCCTTGAGGAAATATAATGACCTATAATAGCAGGACAGAAGTAGCATGCTTTTTTTTTTTAAATTTTATCTATTTATGTCAAACATCTAGAACATTATAGGCGTCTAAGATCATTTTGCTACATTGGATTTAATGAGATATTTCATTAAAGTTCATTTCTCTCCTCTATGGGTCCTTAATCCATCAAATATCCTTTCTCCTTAAAAATATTTTATTTATACATTTCATCTTTATATAACCTACATTGGCCAATGTGTTCCTCCTCCTCCTCCTCCTCCTCCTCCTCTCCATTCCCTTACATCTCTACTTTCCTATCTCCCCTCCTCATCTCAGAGAACCAACCTTTATTGAAAATTATAAAAGGGGAGGGTGGGAAGCAACAGGTAATTAAAACTCAGCAAAATATTGAAAGATTCTGACCTTTTACTCAGTTTTCCACATTCAAAGTCCCTAAACTCTTCAAAGAAGAGATTTCTTCTTTGGGACCAAGTTCGTCATTATAATTTCATAATATTCAGTGGCTGGTATTTGTTTTCTTCCCATTTTATATTTTGTAGTCAATGTATGCATGATTTTCCTGGTTCTGCTCCCTTCAATTTTTATCCATTCATTTAAGTATATGTGGATTGGGTTGAATTGGATTGGGTTAGATGTTTATTATTTCCCTTTTATTCTATCTCCAGAACCTTGCTCCATCAATTATCCCTTCTCTGTTCCATTATCACTCAATTCTTTTAACAGAATACCATATACAATAATATGTCATATTTTCTATTCTGAATTATGGATTAAATATATCAATATTTATTGAGTCCCTTATGGGCTAGGCACTGTTAAAAGTGTTGGCAATACAGAGATAAAAGATACTGTCTCTTTCCTTAAGAAACTTACATTCTACATGAGGAGTAGTGGGCATGGAAGATAATTTTGTTAATGGTAATATTGCTTTAAAGTTCTGAAAATAAAAGGCATTAAGGGGAGGATCATGTAGATGCCTCCAACATAGCATATTGTAAGGACAGGAACTGCAGAAATTCAAAGCAAGGATTTTACATTTTTTCAGAGAAGGTTATATATCCATTATTTTTTGATCCAGTCAGAGGTAGCTAAAGTTTTTTTTTTCTTTTAAAAAAATACTTAGTTTTTTATTTCCCCAATTACATTCAAAAACTACTTTCAACATTTATTTTTAATACTTTGAGTTCCACATCATTCCTTTACTCCATCCCCATCCCTTCATTGAGAAGGCAAGCAATTCGATATGTTATATATGTGTAGTCATGGAAAACATATGTCTATATTAGTCATGTTGTGAAAGAACACATTGTCCAAAACAACAAAAACAAGAAAAATAAAGAAAGTTTAAAAAAAACATGCTTCAGTCTGTATTTACACACCATCAGTTCTTTGTCTGAGGATGGATAGCATTTTTCATCATAAGCCTTTCAGAACTGTCTTGGATCATTGTATTGCTGAGGATAGCTGTCATTCACAGTTGATTTTCTTACAATATTGCTGTTACTTTATATGCAGTACATTTAATTTTGTAGCTAATATGTTTTTAAGATCACTCATGATGGCTACACATTAGGAAGGACTTTGTGTCTAGAGGCTAGCAGTTAAAATAGAGAGAGGGCTCAATCCTATGCTTCACGAGGATCCATTCAAATAATTGGGAATATTTAGCATAGTTATTGATTCCCATTTATTATAAATAAATATATGTATATATAGAGAGAGAGATAGAGAAATATATATATATATATATATATATGTAGCACCAGCACTCGGCACAGGGCTGGGCACACCCCAAGTGCTCAGTCAATGCTCTCACCACCAAATGCAGAAACTCCATACTCTTTGCTTGCTTGTTTTACTAGAATGGAAGGCATTGCTATGTATAAAGTGTATACAGAGAGAGAGATCGAGGGAGAGAGAGAGAGAGAGAGAGAGAGATCTTTTGTGTACTCAATGGTTAGCACAATGCCTGGAATATGGTAGGCATCTAATAAATGTTTATTGAATTTAATTGAGATGCTAAAATTTAAGGGTCCTAAAGTATTTTTCTTGTTAAAAAAACTAGTGAAATAAATAATATCCCAATATTCAATGAATAAGCATAAAAAGGCAAACACCAAGCAGTCTAAATGAAAATCCACAGTAGATAGAGTTTCATGTGTAAATGAAAGTAGAAAGCACAGTTTGAATTGTAGGGTGTGGAAAGGGACTAGAAAGCTAGGTAGGGTATAGGTTGTAAAAGACTTAAAATCCAGAGTTTATATTTTATCCAAAAGATGATAGGGACACATAGTAGTTTAGTCATAAATAGCTGAGCCAGGAGTCAAACACAAGTGCTCATCCCAGATGTTTCTACTGTGTCTTGCCTAATTTCGATCTCCTTCCCCTCCATTTCCAATAGCACAGTCCTATCTTGCAGAAAGTTGCTTATGGCAATGTCTTCTCATAATAGCATCATTAGTAGATTATAATGCCACCAGACTATAAAGTAGAAGTCCCCTGATGTCACATCATTTGGCCAATGGCCCATTTATAACATTTATAGCATCATTCCCACAGAACTTTCTGCCCCTTGCAATGCTTTTCTGTACAACGTTATGGCATCAAGGCACAGATTGATGGTACTCTGGGACTAGCTATACTTTGAACAAAAGCCATGCTTTCCCCTCTCTATGTCTCATCCTCTTAAATTGGCATGGATCTTAGAGGTCATTTAGTATAAACTCTTCATCTTACAGATGGGGAAATTGAGGTCCAGAGAAATGAAATGATTGACCCAAATTGGGATTCAAACCCGTACCCTTTGAACAGTTTGATCAATCAATAAGCACGGATTAAGCTACTACAATGTGCCAAATATTGTGCTAGAGAGGAGATATAAACATATGAAAATTGAACAATCCCTTTTATCATGGAGCCTACAGTGTATCGGGAGAGGATATATAAAGTAACTATGTATATATAAACATCTATGCATATATATACATATATATATAATATGTTTATATATATGTGTGTGTGTGCGTGTGTGTGTGTGTGTATACAAACACATATACCTATATAAATATGTGGAGGAAAGAGAGAGAGGAAAAAAATAAAGTCAAAAAATACAAGATAGCTAAGGAAAAGATCATTTTGAGGAGAAAGCACTAACAGGAGAATCAGCAATGGTTCCATGGACTGAGAATATAGTGCTGAGTTACATGAGAAAGTATTTATTAATCATTATGTGACAGACACTGTACGAAGCCCTTGGGATACAAATACAAACCAAAAAAAATTGGGCCTTCAAGAAGTTTCGATGCTAATGGAGGGACACAACACATAAAAGGAAACAAGGAGAGAGCAGTGAGTTTGAGGTGAAAGGTAATCTCCTTAAAAGATTACCTATAAACTGTATAAAGAATACTGTTAAAACTAAAAATAGGGGGCAGAGCCAACATGGCAGTTGGAAAGCAGGGACTAGCATGAGCTCCCTGCCAAGTCCCTCCAAAAACCTATAAAAAATGGCTTTGAACCAATTCTAGGACTGTAGAACCCACAGGGTAGCAGAGAGAAGCAGGGCTTTAGCCCAGGACAGCCTGGATAGTCTCTGGGTAAGGTCTATCCTGCACAGAGCTGGGAGCAGAAGGGAGCAGAGCTGAGCAGAGCAGAGCCAAGCGTGGGAGGCGCAGACCAACAAGACCAGGAGCTGGGCAGAGCGTGCCCTAGTGCCCTGAATTAGTGAGCTGCAGCAGTTACCAGACTCCTCAACCCACAAACACCAAAGACAACAGAGTAGGTTAGTGGGAAAAGCTGCTGGGGACAGGGAGTTTGCTGTTCAGCCACTGTCCCAGGGGCAGCGGATGTGGGGCAGCTTCAGAACAACAACTGCAGTTGCTTCCAGCCCCAGGCCCACCTGGTGGGAGGAATTAAGTGGTGGATCCGACCAGAAGTGAAGAGCCTGCTGAAGATCTAAGTCCGGTATGATTTGGGGGTTATTGGGGAAGGAGTAGTGCTGGTGAGGCAAAGTTGGTGCCTCCCCACAAGCATGGAACATAGAACTCTTTATTACAAGCAGTCATACCCTGCTGAAAAACTCAAGGGTCAAGTAAGGTGTCTGGGAACATGACCAGGCAGCAAAAACGCACCCAGATTCAGTCTCAGACTTTGGAATCCTTCTTTGGTGACAAAGAAGACCAAAACATACAGCCAGAAGAAGTCAACAAAGTCAAAGAGCCTACAGCAAAAGCCTCCAAGAAAAACATGAACTGGTCTCAGGCCATGGAAGAGCTCAAAAAGGATTTGGAAAAGCAAGTTAGAGAAGTAGAGGAAAAATTGGGAAGAGAAAGGAGAAGGATGAGAGAAAACCATGAAAAACAAGTCCATGACTTGCTAAAAGAAACCCCCCAAAATACTGAAAAATATAGTGAAGAAAACAACACCTTAAAAAATAGACTAACTCAAATGGCAAAAGAGCTCCAAAAAGCCAATGAGGAGAAGAATGCCTTGAAAGGCAGAATTAGCCA
>JAQQSZ010016078.1:0-11119 GCA_028646595.1 Phalanger gymnotis | reverse complement strand
TGCTTCTCTTCTTGCCATCAATAACCTCCTTAGGATATTGTCCTAGCAGTGGAATCTGGGTCAAAGGAAATGAAACATTTAGTAATTTTTACTGTTGTTGCCTAATTCCAAATTGTTTATTTTACAAAATGGCGTTGGAGATATTTAGCCTGGAGAATATGGTGGGGGCGAGCATGAAAACTGTCTTTGGGTATCTTAAAGACTGTCATGTGAAAGGAGGACAAGATTTGGCTGCTTGACCCCACAGGGTAGAAGTAGAAACAATGTGGAAGCTTCAAAGGAATGAGTTTTGGCTTGATGTAAGGCGATGTTTCCTGACAATCAGAGCTATCCCAAAGTGAAATGGGCTGTTCCTCCCTCAAGGTCTTCAAGCAAAATCTGTACGACCACTTGTTGGTTACACTTTGTCTAAACTATAACAGATGGTATCTGAGTTCCTTTCCAATTCTGAGATCCTGTAAATGAATGCAAATATTTTTACACTTATCATTCTTTTGCTAAGTATGTTGAGATACTGGATCTATTGTTACACTGGAAATAGGGAACTCCCAACGAGGAAAATCCCTCCACCAATACAGGTCAACACCTGCTCTGCAAGCAGCTTATAATTTTAGCAAATTGTCTGGGGACAGTGAGAGGTTAGGTGGTTTGTCCAGGGTTACATAGCCAGTACATGTCATAGGTAGGATTGGAACCCAGTTTTTCCTGCCTCTATTCAACATGCCACACTGCCTTTCCCTTATTGTTACAATTATGGGCCATGCTTTCCACTCCTTTTCTTTCTTCTCCCAATTTGTCTTGTATAGCACATGGGTGAAGCCTGTAACCACATTTTTTCCTACCTCAGATGCAGCATAAACTTCACTGTCTCCCTAGCTTCAACAGGAGCAGTACCAACAACTTTTCTATCCATCCACACATCTGGGTAGAGGCTGTATTAGAAGCTGTAGCTGCTGGTACCACATGGTAAAAAAGGCAGATCCCTTTGGCTTACATGGTTACCTACATCTCTGTTGCTGGTCCCTTATAGAGCTCTCCCTAAAATTCTCAGGAGCTCTTTCTCCTATTTCCTAGGTGTGGAGAGGAATACTTGGATGTAGGCCCTGAGATAGGTTTTCAGGAAATCCTCTCACCCACAGGACGTATTACATCTAGGGCTCAAGGTCCATTTGCCATTTATGGGTAGATGATCCTAAACAAAGTGTCCTAGGAGTCCATTGTCAAAAGTAGGTAGGGATAGGAAATTCTACAGAATACTGAGGTTTCTTAGCTTTGAAATTTAATTCAATTCAACAAGCTTTTGAGGACTCTGTTAGTCACTGTGCCAGGTGCTATGGATAGAAATATTAAAAAACTCCACAATAGCCCTTGCTATCAAGGACCTCACATCCTACTGGGAAGAAATTGCAGAGACACAAATAAATACAGGGTAATTTCATGGGAGCTGAGGCATTAGCAACTAGGAGAATTGGGGGACCTAGAGGTTCCAAGAGATAGATGTGATCAGGGAGAGCATTCCTGATGTGGGAGGCAACCTATACAATGGCAAAGAAGCGAGATATAGGATGTTGTGTAAGGGGGAAACAGCAAGTGAGCCAGTTTGGATAGAAGGAAGAGTGTGTGAAGGGGAACAGTGTGCAATAAATCTGGAATGGTAGCCTGGAACAGTTCACATAGGGCTTTAAATGCCAAACTGGGGTAGAGGTGGAGGATGTGGCCATGACAGAATATTCTCTGTCTCTCTGCCTCACTTGATCTATATCTTTCCCCTCCCTTCCCTCTGACTCTATCTGGCTCTGGACCATGGCTACCCAATTTGTGTTTTATTCTCAAGGCATTAAAAAGCCAATGGCCCTAGGAGCAGAATGAGTAAATTTTGGGGGAAGGGAAAGGCACATGAGAGTGATCCGTTTGAGTGTGTTGTCTGCACTCAGAAAAGTCTGTTGAAGTTTTAGGGTTCAAGTAGTTACTGTATTTCAAATGAGGGAGTGATGGAGACTAAACATTTATAAACAATATTTATAACAATTTATAAACTAAACAGTTATAAACAATGTAACCATATATTGTTTTCCTTTCAATGAGTACTAATTTTAGTGGCATGTCCCATTAGATTATATTCAGGACAATATGGTAACATAAAACCAGAAGGAAGCTATAGCTGAAATTTACATCTTCCCCTGTAACTTTGTTGAACTCTTGACGTCCCCTTGGGCACAGTCTGCATAGGCCAAATATAATTTAAGACTTACTATATCTTGCACAAGACTGTTGGCGCACCTACCACTCCATTGTGCGTGATTCATAATCTTATGATAATCACCCTAGAAAACACTGGAGGTGGCTGAAGCAATTATAGCAGGCCATGTCTGTTCCAGTGTAGGCATGCCCTGAAATATACAAGGTGTCCCTCCTCAGATTAGCAAGGGGAAGGTTCAGAGGAAGACATGTAGGCATCCTATGGTAAGCAATTAAGTGTGTCCTATTAAAATGTTAAGCCTTTGGTGGATCTGAGGAGGATCTTGGAGATTAATAATAGCTTGGATTTATGTAGGACCTTTCCTGTCACAGAGCTCAAAGCCTCTTCCATGCCTGTAATCTGTTTATGGGTGGTGTGAAGCTTTATTTTAAATTTTTCTCAAAGTATCCATTCATGAATCACACATGATTTCATCAGTGGAGTACTGATAGAAAACATGGGGAAAACATGTGGTATCTAGGAAAAGATTAGATTTGGCAGGCAGAGAGAATTGGCGTTTCAGATTTAGAAGAGGTTATCTGGTACTTGAAAAGAAATCTCATCCATGTCACACCTAGCAAGTGGTCACTTAGCCTTTGGTCCAAGAGCATCATTGAGGAGGAGCTCATTAATTTGCAAAGCGGTCCGTTCTGCCTTTGGATATTTCTAAGGGTTAGGGATTTTTTTTTTCTTACAACAAGCTTAAATTTGTTTTTTGGTATCTTCCACCCTTTGTTCCAACTTTGCCTTCTGGGAACAAATAGAAACAATTTTCTCTTCTTCCAGTAGAACAACTCCCTCTTACTTTTCTCTTTTCTAGTCGGAAAAGCCCCCACTTCTTTCAAATGATCCTCATATGGTAAGAATTCAATGTAAACTACTTGAGGGCAGGGACCAGTTTCATTTTTTGTCTTTTTATCCCCGTCACATGATGTAGGGCTTGGCATGCAGGAGGTGATTAATAAAATGATTTTTTATGTAATGATGAACTTGATATCCTTCATCATTCTGGTTGTCCACTGCTTATTCTCTAGCTTATCAGTGTCTTTTCGAAAAAAAAAAATAATATCTGTAACTGAACACAATACTCCAGCTAAGGGTATGGATCAGGCCAGGCAAAAGTATAGTGAGAAAATTACCTCTCTAGTCCTGGACTCTAAGTTCCTATTAATGCACTTTAAGATTGCATTAGCTTTTTCTGGAACACTCAAAATTAGTAGTCTCTTTCCCCAGGGTGTGCAATCATTCTGAGTGCCATTTAATTCTTAATCTTCTACTCAATCGATCAAAAAAATTGATTTTGAGTGCTTACCGTGTGTCCAGTAGTTATTCTTTGGCCATTCCGTCTATACACAAAACTTCAAAGATCTGTGTTTTTTTGGGTCAACTGTCGTTTTGAATCTTTCTCCTCTTATTTTTATACATTTCTTTGTATCTTTGTTAAAATATTTTTAATTTAGATATAAAATATATGTGTGCGTACCCATGTAAGCTATGTTTGTACATATGGGTGTCTAAACATATAGACATGCAGCTCACAGAAGGTATAGATAGATATGATCTGAAGTCTAGACCATCTCTGTTGAGAGCCTGGGGCAGTGCTGCCACCAGCATGCTAGCTGAGGAGGGGAGGGACAGGCAGGCTGTAGGAGCACTACCATGCTGGGACATCTTTTCTTCAGTTTCCAATAAAGTTATTTCTAGAATTACATCTATCTATTCTCCTCACCCTGAAATATCACTGGTCTAAGAACACATAGATTCCAAACAAAAGCCATTTCCCTAGTCACTCCTAAAGGAGGAATGGCAGGATTATTCATGCTTACAACAGTTGGCTTGTCCCCTTCTCACTAAACATTGGTTACACAAAAGAAAATCACAAATAGTGAGTATACAGATAAACCCATTTATCTAAGCAAACAGGAATTAGAGAAGTTCTACCAATTAGAATATACCAGAAAATGCATAGGAGTAAAAAAATATTTGCAGGGAAAGATATAAGATAAATGGTTCACACCAAGAAAGGCTCCAGTCTCATCCAAGGGGCAAGTGTCTTAAATCTTTAGGGAGACAAGCTGGAGATAAGGGACATGACGAGGAGCTGATCTTCCTCCTATGTCTGGAGCTTCCAGAGTTTGTCCATCTGTCTGCCTGTGATGGTAATCAGGGCAGGATTTTTTGGTGTTTTTCACTTTTGGGATGCTAAGGCTATCAAGTGCCTTTAATGAGTCTGGCCTTTGTTTGAATGGGGCAGGTAAAGTGGGATCTTTTTGTTTTGGATTTTGTCTTTGATTGGAAACAGCGCATATGGTGGGGTGCTGGTGATTGAAGAGCTTTCGCACACCCTGATGTTAGTAATTTCCCACACCCTAAATGGTAGGCCCCAAGCCCCCTGACAGGGTATATGTACTGGAAAGTTAGTGTTTGACTTTTGCGGATGCACTCATTGAAAGAGCGTTGGTGACAAGACTCTGGGCAAGCCATTGAAGCAGACCCCCACCCTGCTTTGAAAACCCAGATGTTGATGCTTCTCTTTTTGATAACTATGTGATGTCTTGATCAGACAAAAGCCTATCTGTTTATATGATCTGTTTGTAATTTCTGTTTGCATTTGCTCTCAAGTTCAGGGTGCTGGCTTTTCCCTGTGAACGAAGTGCATGATAGATGTATGTTTAATTAAAATGAGATTATTAACTCCTTAATGTTGCTTTCCTTAGAAAAGCAGATCAAAAAATCCTTTGTTAGCAGCCCTTCTGTGTGCTGCTGTTATTGGTCTTATACCGCCACAGTAGCTGCTAGCAACGTTGTTGTTACACTGCCTTCATGCCTCTCTCCCTATCTGCCTGGCTGTCAGTCTTTTTGTTTGTTTCTTCACTCTAGAGTTGGTCCCAAGGAAGGTTTACTATATCTCCCTGAACCTTTAGCCCCAACTTTAGTCCTCATACAGGTATGGTACTGTTTCACTTATGCTCACTATTCTCTCTGCTAATTAAAAGTTTCCTTCTGCATACTTGGCAGCATGCAAAATGTCCCAGGTTTGTAAATTTGGTTTACTTACATTTCATAATTTGTCTCTAGAAGTCTACATGCTTCTTTTTGAAGAGTTGGCTCATATTTTTAAAAGTGTAGATGGAAGTTGCCTCTTCCAAGCATTCTATTTTCTTTGAAATCTGGAATGACCCAGGTAGAGCTGGATTTAATTCATTCTCATTAATTGATCAACATTGCGATATTCTGATGTCCTGTTTGGGAGAGATCTCTTGTGTTTGGGCTATTTCTCCTTCAGTAGAGAACCTTTTTCTGTGTCTGTCTTTTACTTTCTTCTTTCTCTTCCTCCTTTTGTCCTTTCTTTCTTTTCTTGATATATATTTTTATATCATACTCTATAGCTTACCAGGTACTCTTCTCAACACTGTGAATAATAGGATCCTCAATTAATTAATTTTACTTAATTTGTTTTAATTTTGAGTGGGTCAATTTTTTTAATTGAAAATTGATTTTCATATCACCTTTATTTCTAAATATAGCTTTCCCCTCTTCTCTCCCCGCCCTAGAAAGTGATCTTTTATAACAAAAAAAAAAATAAAGAGAAGAAGAAAATGCAATTCAGCAAAGGTAAGCAACACATCATTTGAGTCTGACAGTACATGTTATGTACCATAACCCATAGTCTACTCTCTAAAGAGAGTATTTTAAAATCTCTGCTTTAGGAATAAGCTTAGGACCCTCATTTTCAAATTGAGGAAACTGAGCTTCAGGTTAATAAATTCTTGAGTTAAATTCAACTGAATTAAGCAACTTATTCATAATTACATTACTAGTAAGAGTCAGTGCTGGAACTTGAACCCATGTCTCCTGACTTCAAGTTCCATATTCTTTCCACTGTGTCTCTTAAAAATCCAGCATTTGAACCTCCAAACTATGGGGCGCCTAACTTCCTTTTTGATCAAATAAATGCTCTCTCCAGAACAATGTAAGTGAGTCAGTGTTTCTCCTAAAATATTACCATGTGACCTAATATTTCTTATTGTTTAGGAAATTCTTGAATTCATGTCCTGAAGGCAGAAGTTGCAACTAGTGACACAAATATTTCCAAAAGAAACAGAAATTCCTCATGGAAAAAAATGCCCTATCTCTATAATTAGGAGGGATGCTGAAAAATTTGACCACATTGTTCTCTCCAGCTATTAGGCTGTGTTTAATTTTCTTAATCAGATGACTGAAGGTCCTCCCTCATACATCAGCAAAGATGACAAATGTTAAACTCAGCTGATGAAGAACCAGCTCAAGCTGTGATTTACACAGGAGAAAAGAAGCCTTACATCCATTTGGCCATAAAATGTGAAGGATCACATACAAGCATTACAGAACTAAATATTTTGCCATCTACCTGACAAAGCAATCATTCACCTGAGCAAACCAAACAATGACTTGTGTGTTAAATCTAGTGGGAGCTGGCATCTTTCATCCTTTAGTAAGAATGAATGAGTTTATAATTGTGGAGTGAAATATAGGATCATTATCTGATTGAAGAGTGTGAATAAAGATGCAATGGAAAAAAAGGGCTGAGTGAGGAGTGACAGTGACACATCATAATGGATTGAAAGGCAGGAATGCAGATTTAAATGCCTCAGATGAACAAGATTGAGGATAAAAGGGATAATAAAAAAAAGGAAGATCAAAGGTGGTCAGACCCAAAAAGGCTAGCCTTAGGAAGGTCGTGATGTCCTCGCTGGTCTCCCAGAAACTTTTGAGAACAGATGTCTAATCTACTGGAAATTCTGAAGCAATGAAGAGAATGCAGAAGGATAGTAAGAAGAGCTCCTTATCCATCCAAAAACCATAACTATATCCTGAAGAACTGATAGTAGATTATAAAAATAGGAAAAAGAAATGCTAGATGAAGTGTCTTTGAAAGACAAAGTTAGAGAAATGGTAACTCTTTATACCCGGGACGTATTTAAGCATGAAATTATGGTCAGAAATGTTGATAAATCCTTAGGTGGAAGCTTCTTTCTTCTCTAAATAGTTCTTTCGTTTCCTAACGCTGATGAGCTGGGCTAAAACCAGAAGGATTCAGAGGAGTTTGCCCCAAGGAGTTTAAGTCTCTGAGTCTTTACTAATGACTATCAGCATGCCTAGTCTTTTTATTTCCCCTCGGGGTCTCTAATCTGTTTTCTAATCTGTAAAACTAGAAGTTTGGACCTGGTTATCTCTCTTCAAATGATTTACTGTTTCATTCAAATTGGCCATCAACTTCCTTATAGTTGCTGAAGCTGGTCATGGTTCTGATCACCGTGACAGAAGATCATGTGATATATTGAAAAAGAAGGAAAGCATGAGGCGAATTTTCTTCCACTACCTTCCTTTGTAAATGAGTTTGTACTCTAAAATGCTCTTGCCGTTGGCTATCATATCTCTGTGATTGATAAGGAGATCAAATGTTTGCTGACAGAGGTAGATTTAAGGTTCTGTTCCCTTTGTCATTGTGGTGACAGTTCTCCAAGAAATAATGGTAGTATCAACGTGTTTATTTTTGTCCTTTTTCCATTTCATACATATTCCTAACAAGTTCTTTTCAAAGGTCCCTTATGGTTCAAACATCAGAGTGATAAATAAATAAATGGGACAGATCTAGCCTGACCAAGGCTTTTCTGATTTTCAGATTTTATCATCCCATCTTAGATCTTCCCATTGATTTTCAAATTAAAATTACATTTTTATGGTCCCCGGCCTCTTCCTCACTCCCCCTTTAGAACAAAGGCCAGCCAAATACAAAGCATTGTATAAACTTTGTGGTTCTTTTCTGTAAAAATGACAGGAGGTACTCTTAAAACATTACCTTCATCTTTCTGAGCTAGTTTGAAAAGAACATCACATCCAATGGATTGTCTGAGAGAGACCATAGCCTCTTTTAAATGAGTGAGCCGTTAAAAATCCTTGCAGTTCTCCATATGTATAATGGGAAACCATCTGTCCAATGCACATTATGCAAAATTATGTACCTGTTTCTTGATGTTTACAGCAAATTAATAAAACTCATCTGTGCATGCTGGCTGAATTAGCCAAGCATTCTGGACTCAAGTTTAAAGACATTCATAAACATATGCTTGTGTACACAGATGCATAAACAACAAGGGATGGATCTTTTCCCCCATGTGGGAGTATTTTAACATTTCAAAGTCAACCAAGAAAGAAACATACAGAAGTATGTACAGCTGGGGAGCAGTCTCATTTTTCTTCCCTGTTCCAGTAATGGTATATAGATTCTCGTTTATTTTTCTGGGTTTGTTACTGAATTCCAGTAAACTCTTGATGTCTACAGAAGAATACATGTAGTGAGTGACAGATTAATTTGGTACTTTTGTAGTAGTGAGATATTTTGATAAAAATGTAAAGGTTAAACTCTCCTTTCAATTGACATAAAAATCTCTAGGTTCTATCTTAAAAGCAAGCCCTGCGAATAATGTGTGATTATTTTGTAATAATACTTTCCTCATAATGTTCTCCTTTATAAGAACAAAAAATCTCCAACAATTAAGCAATGTCATCTAAAGTGACAGCCACCATTAACAGAAAATAAAACATTTTTCACCCAACAGTCTACTACCTATCAAGAAGGAGCAGCATTCCAACATCAACTATGTGGAACCAGTATTTAAAAATTTTTTTCCAATTATATGGAAAACCAATTTTAAATATTCATTTAAAAATTTTTGAGTTCCAAATTCTCTTACTCTTTTCCTTCCCTCTCCCCTCCTTCAGAAGGCAAACAATTTGATATGGGTTATACACGTGCAGCCATGCAAAAATATTTCCATATTAGTCATGTTGTGAAAGAAAACACAAACCAAAAAGAGAAAAAAAAAGAAAAATGAAGAAAGTAAAAAAAGGTTGCTTTGATCTGCATTCAGACTTTATCAGTTCTTTCTCTGGAGGTACAGCATTTTTTCATCATAAGGACTTCACAACTGTCTTGGATCATTGTAGTGCTAAGGATAGCTAAGTCATTCACAGTTGATTGTTGTACAAAATTGTTCTTGTGTAAAATGTTCTCCTGGTTCTGTCCATTTCACTTAAGCCTTTCCAGGTTTTTCTCAATGCATCCTGCTAGCTATTTCTTATAGCACAAAGGTATTTCATAACAATCATATACTACAACTTGTTCAGTCATTCCCCAATTGATGAGCATCCCCTCAATTTCTAATTTTGGGCCGCCCAAGAAAGAGTTGCTATAAATATTTGTGTACATATAGATCCTTTTCCTTTTTTTTTTTTTAAATCTTTGTGGCATACAGACCTAATAGTGGTATTGCTGGGTCAAAGGGTTTTTTTAAAGCCCTTTTGGCGTAGTTCGAAATTACTCTCCAGAATGGTTGGTCAATTCACAACTCCACCTAGAGTGCTTTAGTGTCCCAACTTTCCCACATCCCCTTCAATATTTGTCATTTTCCTTTTCAGTCATATTAGCCAATCTGATGGCTGTGAGGTGGTGCCTCAGGATTGTTTTAATTTATATTTCCCTAATTTAGTGATTTAGAGAATTTTTTTTTCATGTGACTATAGAGACTTTGATGTCTTCATCATTTCTTCATTTGAGCATTTATCAGTTGGGGAATGGCTTGTAGTCTTATAAATTTGACTCAGTTCCCTGTATATTTGAGAAATAAGGCTTTTTTAGGGAAAGTTGGCTGTAATTTTTTTTCACAGTTATGATTATTGTGTATTTTACTCCATCCTATTCCCCCTCCCCCCATTTATCCTTCTTTCTGTTTTCACCCTGTCCTTCCTCAAACTGTCTCCTCCAATCCATTTTCCCTTTTCTCTGTTCCCCTTCCTTCTTTATCCCCTTCCCCTCCTACTTCCCTGTAGGGTAAGATAGATTACTATACCCAACTGAATGTGTATGTCATCCCCTCTTTAAGCTAATTCTGATGAGAATAAGGTTCAAGCATTGTTGAGTACTTCCCCATTTCCCCCTCTACTGTAAAAGCTCTTTGATGCCTCTTTTATGTAAGATAATTTATTCCATTCTCCTTCTCCCAGTATATTCCTCTTTTTCACCTTTTAATATTATTTTTTTAGATATCATTCCATCATAGTCAATTCTCACTGCTTTCCTCTGTCTATGTGCACTCCTTTTAACTGTCCTAACAATAATAAAGTTCTTAGGAGTCACAAGTATCATCTTACCATGTAAGATTGTAAACAGTTTAGCCTTATTGATTCCCTTATGATTTCTTTTTCCTGTTTACCATTTTGTGCTTCTCTTGAATATTGTATTTGAAAGTCAGATTTTCTATTTCAGCTCTGGTCCTTTTGTCAAGAATGATCAGAAGTCCTCTATTTAGTTAGATATTCATTTTCCGCCTTGAAGGATTCTACTCAGTTTTGCTAGGTGGGTGATTTTTGGTTGTGATCCTATCTCCTTTGCCTTCTAGAATATCATATGCCAAGCCCTCCAATACTTTAGTATAGAAACTGCTAAAACTTGTGTTATCCTGACTGTGGCTCCATGATACTTGAATTGTTTCTTTCTGGCTGCTTGCAATATTTTCTCCTTGATCTTGGAGGTCTGGAATTTGTCTATAACATTCCTCAGAGTTTTCATATTGGAATCTCTTTCACGTGGTCACCAGTGGATTTTTTCCATTTCTATTTTACCATCTGGATATTAGGGTAGCTTTCCTTGATAATTTCTTGAAAGATGATGGCTAGGCTCTTTTTTAAATCATGGCTGTCAGGTAGTCTGGTAATTCTTAAATTATCTTTCCTTAATGTATTTTCTAAATCAGTTGTTTTTCCAATGAGCTATTTCACATTTTCTCCTATTTTTTCATTCTTTTGATTTTGTTTTATTGTTTTTTGTTGCCTCATTGA
>JAQQSZ010016077.1:0-11119 GCA_028646595.1 Phalanger gymnotis | reverse complement strand
AGGAGAGAATTTGGAACTCAAAGTTTTAAAAACAAATGTTCAAAAAAAAAAAAGTTTTTGCATGCAACTAGAAAATAAGATACACAGGCAATGGGGCATAGAAATTTATCTTGCCCTACAAGAAAGGAAGGGAAAAGGGGATGGGAGGACAGTGGGTGACAGAAGGGAGGGCTGACTGGGGAACAGGGCAACCAGAATACATGCCATCTTGGATTGGGGGGAGGGTAAAAATGGAGAGAAAATTTGTAATTCAAACTCTTGTGAAAATCAATGCTGAAAACTAAATATGTTAAATAAAAAAAAATCTGTTCATTGAAAATATTATAAAATCCCTCTTACCATACAGGCTCTCATTTTTTCTTCCCTGATCATGGCAAATTGTTAAATCAGATCATAGAAAGAACTGTGGAATTCAGAAATAAGCCTACGTGAGGCAAACTATGTTTTCAAAAATTCAGGATCTAATAGTTTCCCAATTACTATGTAGCATTTAAATTGCTTTGCTTTCCTTTTTTTAAAGTCATAATAAATTCTGAAATTTCAAAATGTCTTTGTGACAGCATTTTAATTATTTAAAATACTGGAATACTTGGCCATTCCCATCTTCAGCTCATTTTACAAATGAGGAAACTGAGGCAAACAGGCTTAAATGGTTTGCTCAGCTTCACACAGCTATTAAGTATCTGAAGCTGGATTTTAGCTCGTGTTCCTTATTCCAGGCCTTGTGCTATATCTAGCATACCACCTTGCTGCCTTTGGTGTGTTCAAGGAGGAGCAGCTCCTACCGTATAAGGGCCAAGCCCTGTCTATCCCCTGGCACTGAACTCTGGTCTGTGGCTCCAAGAAGCTATAGCATGTGTAGCAGCCACACCCCTGTAAACCATCTCAAAAGAAGAGTTAAACCAGTTTGAGGGTTATAGACAGCCCTTAAATCTATGGTTTCTTCACCAAATATGTGAAGATTTCTCCCTGTGGAATGGTGAAATGATGTTCCCCCCCTCCCCATAGGCCATGAAGGTCACTGAAGCAGTCTCTGTGGAATGCTTAGAACTTAGTCATCAAAGATGCCAAGGTCATTCACTGTGTTCCGGGACATAGTGATCCTGATTTTTTCTTGCCATTGAACTTTGATGACTCTGTATGATGGGTAAGGCTGAAGACTTTGTGTAATTCTGACTCACTTAAATCCAATTTACATGAGTCGAAACATCAACCCACGATATCACTCATCTTCAAAAACAAAGGATACACAACAAACAATGTTTTGTTTTTCAATGTCTGTAAGCGTGTTACTTCTCCCAGAAGCATGCAAATACCTTGGAGATAGAGGGTTTTTTTTTCATTTTTTCTTGGTATCTTCAGTGCCCAGCATAGCACCTAGCAAATAGCCAATGCCTAATACATGTTTTTTATTAATTTTAATTGACACACTGGAGATTAAAAAAAAATAAACAAAAGCCAATGTCTACCCTGAACACGTTAACATTCTCGTGAAAGAAAACATATTTTGATTTTTTTAAAAAACATTAAAGGCCACCACAACAACAATCTTGCAAATTGTTACTTCAGTATTATGCAGTAGAATGAAGTAATAGGTTTGAGGTCTGGGACTATGGCTTTTTTTTCAACAGCATATGATTTACTGAAACGGGGCATGACCCCTTGCTTAGAAATAGAGGTTCTTAACATCTGTGATCTCATCAACATGGAGAACTCATGGGGGCATCATAGGGATTTAATAAATTTCTGCTAAATGAAAAATGGTATGCAATTATAGCACATTATCTCCTCCAACAAAATTTATTGCTGCAGTTTTTGATCCCATGTGATATGCTCACCAACATCATCTCAGACATTGAAGGCATGTAGCATCATCTCCCACAGACAATGAATTTATCATGTATTCACGTGTCCAACTTTCAAGTTTTTTCTTTCATTGACAACTTTATTCCTACATGTAACCACTGTCAAAATATTTCAGCCTTAGACACACATTTGTGTGTCCCCTACTTCTATTCAAAATAGGTAAAATTAACAAATCAAATATTAAGTAAACAAGGCTCTAGAAAATCACAGTGTCTTCAATCTTCAGCTGTTTAAAATAAAATGTTCTAAAATATCAGTCACTAATGTATGTGTGGCTAATATGTTTGGTATCTTAACCAAATGCAAACTTTTGGTTATAGCAATGGTTATTATAGAACATAAAATCACAATGATTTTCAGCCTTTGGCTAACTGGGAGGGAAATATACACAGTTTGTCCCCACACAACATTTTGAAGTAGGAATAATTTAGGAGCTATGTGTGTGTGTTTGTGTGTGTGTGTGTGTGTGTATGTATATATATATGTATATATATATATACATATAGCATTAGCATATATATATAGCATATATATATACATACATAAATATACAGTGTTACAAAGTTCTTTTCTATTTTTGTCTATAGTATATTGCCTAGCTAACAAATATCTTCTTATTTTTCCCAATCAATTATCTCTAAAATTATTAGAAAATCATCTGAGAAATTCATTCATAATGGATCTTATCAATCCTTTCCATATCAATGTGTTATCAGTTTCAGAGATATTTTTTTTCTGAAAACAAACAAACTAAAAAGAAAAACTAGTTGAGTCCAAGGAAAGAACCTTTATTGTCAAGTTGAATGGATATAGGTTTTTTTGGAGGGTTAGGGTAGGGGGACAGATGATTTTTTTTAGTGGTGGAGCAGAAAGACCTTTCTGTAACCACTATAATTATGGCACAGCTATTATCATCTGCACTCACTAGTGAGGTCTATAATGACAATGTAGAAATAAATGTATTCCTGGATAAACATAATTGAAAAAAAGAATAATGAATGAAAATGATATGTTAAGACAATATATGTCTAGCACTGTGCTAAACATTGGAAATAAAACTATAAAAACAAAGATGTTATTCTTAAGGAGCTTTGTTCTAATGGGGTAAGGCAACCTGCATAGGGAAGTGGTGGCTAGGAGGGTTCTTTGGTGGGGAAATGTTCAGAGGAAAATAGATGACATGGAGCTTCCAGGAGCAAAAACAGTTAATTTTATCACAATTTCAGAACTGGGAGTGGGGGAGTGAAGGGCGGTGGATAGAGATATTTACTTGGCAGTAAGAAGTTTGATGAATGAATAACCAGGGAATAGGAAATGAAACCAAGTGAAGCATAGATTGGGTCTGCATAAAAGTGAGCCATCTGGGTAAATTATAAGTCAGGACAATATAAGTTAGAACAGAACTTCCAGAGATTAAAGGATAAAATATTCAAAACATACATTTATGGTAATACTTCAACATATTTGTAGTCATAGGATGTGTATACTTTCTTAGATGATGCAGATTGTAACACAGCAATGTTATTTTTCATCCTGTGTGACATTTGACCATGACTCTATAAATTCTGTACCAAATATGTTGTTCTTCTCTTTCACTTGATTTGTATTGTCACCAATAAAATACATGGACCTTCAATAAATTTTCCTTTGCCCTCAATATATGACTACTCCATCTTAATTATTTTTTGGTCCTAAATTTATCTGAGTGACATTTTTTGCCATTTCTCTTGCACAATTAGTGGTTGTGGATGTGTTACAATCTACTTATCCCCACCATACCTCTCCATATTCTGTTGTGGGGTCCTCAAATGTATTTCTTTGGAAAATGTATAATTCCATTATTTGTGTCCATGGAGTATAGCTGATATAATTATTAAAAAGATAACCTTTATTGCAGAAAGAACTTTGAGATAATTAAATGCCCTGAATAATTTCCCAAAAGTAATCAAGCCTCTTATTCAATTGTTGTCCCAAGTTATTGTCCATAAACAATTGTCCATGACATCTGTAATGATGAATCGTTTCTTTGCATTGTCCATCTAATATCATAGTCTGGATTTCACTTTTTGTAATTGTTGTTTTCCAGCATGGTTAAATGAAAAGTTTTGAGTACAGACAGATGGATGGATAGAAATGTCATTTGGAATACTCTACATTGTTCTAGGGCTTGAAGCAATCAACACAAATCATTCTCAAATAGGAGAGTTTATATAACCCCTCTATCTATAGGGAAATATCTTCTCTCTGAATTCCCTGCAGTATAGCATTCACCATGGTGGCAAACACCTTTGGTATCTGAGGTCAACAAATAATGGACACAGTGTAATCTTTCATTCCTGAACCATCCAATTAATTTTAGAATGATAAAAAGTTAGTCTGCTGAATAATATCATTTGTGAAACTTTCTTCTTCTCTTCTCAAACTTACATCAAGATAACTTCAATATCTACTTACATTTTCTCAAACATTTTGTAATAGAAAAAGTAGACCAAGGATAAGTAAATTTCTAGTTTACTTTACTTTCTACCTGAAGCTCTGCTTGGCTGGAACTTCGTGGAACAAGTTGCTCCTTCTAGAATAAGTTGATGACTTGGAATCTCATAATCGTACTGTTAAATTCAGCCTTGGATACTTAATATTTTCTGAACTTCCTCACCCTCTTCTCTCCTCTGATGGGAAGGCTGTATTGTGGAGCACTAAACCTACTGCCTTACAGCTTTTTTGTGAATGGTCTTCTCTCATTAGATCGTAAACTCCTTAAGAACAGGCACTGTCTAAATTTGTATGTGGTATATAGTAGGTACTTTCTATATGTTTATTGAATTAATTTCAAATACAATCCAAACATTTGGTGGGTCACCTTTTGGGCAATGCTATCTTAATGTTAATTTAGTTTAATTCCAAGTCTTTAGTATCCTTCCTTCCTTCAGATATCTTCAGACAGAATCCTTCAACACTTTCAAAGTTGTCTTGCCTCCAGCATTAACCCCCTTAAAGTTTACTTGGTGCTGGCCAATTGTTTTTGGAATTTTGATTTTCAGTAGCGACATTTCTTCTTCCTCATACAGCATATCAAAGGCTATGCTATTAAGTACAAAGGTGGTAAGTCCGATTGTTAGAGATGGTGAAAAAGTTTGTCACAAAAAAATCTTTACTGACTTTTTCTTTCCATTTTCTCCCTCTCATGCCTTATTATGGTTTGTATGTGAATCTTGTCTCATGAAAGCTATGTCAGGGGAAGAAATACCCTATTAAATTCTACCATATTTGAAAGGATTCAGATGTAGTACTGAATAATTCTTGCTACTACAAAAGCAGATATTAAGCATGGAAAACTGAGGATCTGGGAAAGAGGAAGTAGGGAAGAGGTTTAGGAAATGGATTTTATTCAAAAGAGAATGTTTGTTTTCACATAGTTACATTGAAAACTTACCTCATAAGTCACTCCCTCGTCATACCAATGTGTCTGACAGTTCTCTTTCTGGGAAGATATATGTGGCATATTAATAAGAATCAAATGACCAACTCCACTTATTATTGCTGTATCCTCAGTATTGGAGAAAGTTGGGAAGATCCAGCCTTGGCAAATGTTTTACCCATTTGAACACTATTATAAGCCAGATGAAGGGCCCCTAGTGCCCTTCTAGTGGATCTAGTGGATAGAGCATGGGCCTAGAGTCAGGACTAATCTTTCTGTGTTCAAATATGGCCTCAGACACCTACTGGCTGTGTGACACTGGACAAGTCATTTAACTTTGTTTGCCTCAGTTTCCTCATCTGTATTATAATCTGGAGAAGAAAATGACCATCTTTGCTAAGGAAAATTCAAACAGGGTGAAAAATTGTCAGACATGACTGAAGCAACAACATAAGCCATTTGATTGCCTGACTTCTTAGCATAATAAGTACAAATAATGCAGTCAGTATAGTTTGAGTAAGAAAGGCAATTCAATATGAAAAGAAGGGACCACATCCTAGGGGTCTTTTAGATCTTTTAAGATCTTTCAAAGTATCTTCAGATCCTTATGACTTATGTTGTAATGATAATCATACATCAGTCTTATTCAATATCATTATATAATATATACACATATCTATGTATATCTATATCTATTAGATAGACAGAGATAGATACGTAGATAGGTAGATAGGTAGATACATGGTGGGTTGGGAAATAGTGAGATAGGATGGTGGGATGGGATATGCATCAGAAAATGGACAAACAGTAGAGATTTGGAAAGGAAATTATGGGAGATAGGTGGGGATATAGAGTAATATGCAGGGACCTACAGTGAGCTGACTGGTATAGATATTATAATGTGTTTCTACTTCAAGCCATTCATAGAAATAATTCAGTGAAATATATGCATGAAAGGCAAGGTTTATGGTGAAAATACACATTAAAAAATTTTAACATTCTCATTTTGAAACTACAGTGTTATTCAGCATCCACGTACATGGCAGGGATATGAGTGTATAAAAAGGAAAAAAAAAATATATATATATATATATAATTTAATACTTTACAGCTACTACTGTTATTACATAAACTTTAAGCAGTTAGTCTAATAACTATATTTTGCATAGAAGAGTCAGTCTTATTAAAGAATGAGGAAAATAGGAGATTGTATTAAACGGAATTGAAAAAATATAGTGAGGTTAAATCCATAAGTCCCATAGCACAGTGAAGCTTTGGAAGATTTGAAACTATATGTCAGCTTCGTCCTAGTGGCTTTAGGTAAAGATAAAATGCTACAAGGGTACTCTAAAAAAATCCAAAGTTATGTAGCTGCATGAAGACAACTTTTAGAACTGTATGTTACATTTGGGTAGATTAGGTAGCTGAGAGTCTGTCTTTAAAAGAAGCTTTCAAAGCTATTAGAAAACTTCTAATTTTATATTTTCCATTAAGCAAATGATAGAAAACAGTTATTTTAATGGTGCATTTTTGAAGTAGTGTTCAGAAAAAAATAAAGGTGATATTATTAATCTACTGTTAGATTATTATGCTGATTGAGCTAAGTAAATTTTATAATTCATTGAGGAGCTACAGTGAAATATTGAAAATTAAATACATCATAACATAGGTGATTTTTAAGTGTTAAATATATAACAGGACTTAAAGAAATACAACTGTGAATTACTCGAGATGTGTATATATTACCTTGTCCAGTTGAAAATCACGTTGTAATATAAAGTAGGTAGAATTCATGAGCATATCACCGAAATTTATACATAAATTACTCTATTATAAGGACCCTCATGAAGTGCTATGTAACACCTTATCTAAATGAAGAGATGACCTTGAGTTGTCAGAGAGCATTCCAGTGATGCATAAGTTCTGGTAAGTCCTTCAGAAATGGAAAGTCATCAAGAATAATGATAGACTGTCATTCCAACTCAGGGAAGTTTGGTGAGGCTTTTTATCCAAGTGTTGGTCACCAGGTAATGATATGTTGGTTATTTTTAACTAAAAGAACTCACTGGGAGCCTTGACAAAGCTATAGAGCTTAGAGGATCTTGAGCTCATCAGTGGCTGAAAATATTCTGTTAAATTTTCTAAACCAGCCATACTATTAAATATCATCAACTACATCAGAGTTCCTATTATTAAGTTGAATATTTTCTATTAGAAGAGATATATTTATTTTAAAATGTAATAATTAATAAAATATGTTAACCATGGAATGATATACACCTTTTTATAGAGAAAAATGTTTTCTTTAAGTAGTATATAGTTTCTACCATCAATTATGTTGTGGCAAGAGGGAGTATGTCATCTATTGAAATCGATTTTTCACTTTAAATATTTACCAAATGAAGAAAAGACATACGAATAATGATGCCACTTGGGTGCCAAACACTATAGAAGTATAAAATTATTTTTTTTCTTCCCTTTCCATACATATCAGTGAGGAAACAGGATAAAAGACTTTTCACATAAGTGTCACTATGCAACTTATTTTTTAAGGTAATCTCTCAAAAATAGATTTATTTCCATTGGGAGCTGTCCATGTGAGAATTTTTTCTCCATGTTCTGTAAGTCTTACCCTCATTTTTCTTCAAATATGTCTTAAAATATACTAAAAACATCACTTAACTAGTTTCAGATCATAGTCAACTGGGTGGGGGTGGGGGGAATTGCCTGCTTCTTAATTTTGCACATATCTCTATTCTAGTCAAAGGTTTTAGAAAGTAACTGTAGATGCACAAATTTGGGAGTCAATATGTATCTTTAATTTGTGCATATCCATTCTGATCATTCTTCTCTCCTTTCACAGAATTACAGAAATTCATAATTGGTGAGCCCAGAGAAGAATGTGTCCAACTGGTAACTGAATGGGAATTATTTTTGTTACTTCTCTAAGCAGTGGTCTTATGATCTCCATTTGAAGACTAATCAATAGGAAATTCAACACCCTCAATTCTGCTTTAGAAAAGGTCTAATTTTGCAATAGTTGGCTTTTTGTTTTATATTATTTTGTTTTCCCCTAACAGTGAGCCAAAGAAATAGAGGGAATAGAATTTAGGGGACACAGAGAGTTTTATTCTTGATGAGAAGTAAAACTGATTCGAAGAAGAATATAGGTGATGACAATAGCTTAAAAGGAATGGACTGTATTCTGCTAATAAAATATGAGTTTAAGTTGTGTGGAAAAGTCATTAACTTAAGCTATGTTAAAGGTGGAAGCCCTCAATTTCTCCTCTGTAAAATGAGGAAATTGGACTATGTGATCTCTGGACTTTCTAGCTCCATGATCTGTGAGCTGTTAAGGAAAATCCTTGAGCTGCTCCCAAGAATTATTTAAGGTTTAAGTGGGCTCCTGATGCTCAGAGAAGAGCTCCTTAGATCCTTTAGGCCTATTATGATACTTCTTTATATGGCCTATGGCATATAGGTGGCCCTGACAGCGTTGAATAGTACCTTGGTACTCAGGGCCTGTAGAATAGTTTAATTTAAGCTACCCAGCTAGGAAATAGTGATCTGACACCTGGCCATGTTCTCAAGTGTCCACATACAAAGAGACTCTGGAAATACATGAAGTTACCAGGAAGAAGTGACTGATGGTGGATCATTTATCTAAGTCAGAGGTCAGAGGTCTTCATGGCAGCCTCAACATTGCCTTTCCATAAGGATGGAAAACTTAAGAAATTTCACAGTTGATTTTTTTTTTTCAAAAAAGAGAGGATGAGGGACCCTATAATATGGTGTGGCTGCTACTCCTACCATCAAATTGGGCCCATGACATCAACTCCTATTTTTGTCATCCCCTTTTCCTGTACTCTGAAGTAGAAATAACCTGTAATTTTTATGGTGGCATAAGTGGATGCATCAAGCTTCTTTATTGCTTCTGGTCAGACGTAGAGTCCCAACTTTTTCTGGTTTTTTAAAGTGTTTGCTCATATATAAATTGAAAATAGTAAATTCAATTAGATAATTTTATTTTTTGGTTTTCCTGGGGAAGGAAGTGCTAGGGAATTTTTTCAAGACTCTACAGTTATAAGAAGTATTGGGGATGATGAGGGAAGAAATAGTTTAGTTCATGTAAATTGTAAATTCATTGTTAGACCAAGAGTTGAACAGATTTGTGTATACCTGTGGTCTAACATTATCTCAATTCATGACTTACCTTGCCTACACAAAATAGTTTCTCAGCTCAAAGAGATACACTATTAGCTCATTTTGTAAAAAAAAAAAAAAAAAAGCTGAACTTTTGCCGACCGTGCCCTATTTTTCTTTAAGGAAACAATATTACCACATTTTCAAACTATAAAGCTAGACGGCATGGTAAGGGCGAGGTACAGGGCTCCCCAGTCAGAATTCTAGACCTTATAAGGTCTTTCTGGAAGGAAAATTGACAGTGTTGTCTAGGAGGCTTGAGTAAAGGAGAGGAGAAAATAGGTTTGAATAATAACTGTTGGGAATAAGACAGACTATGTAAGAATAAAAGAACTTCTAGTGAGCTCAGTTGTATTTCAGCTCTGTCATTTACAACCTCTGTGACCTGGGCAAATAACTCAGTCTCTTTGGCCCTGTTTCTTAATCTAGAACATGGAGTAGTTGGACTAGATAACTTCCAATATCCCTCCCAGCTCTGAGTTGATGATCCTGGGTTCCTATGAATAATGACAAAGAGGCACCAGTTTGGGTTTATAGAAACTTTGCTCATTTCCCACAAGGATGCCATACTTTGGAATATTTGTCTCTATTCTTCCTTGACTACACATCAGTAATATCTATATCTATATATCTATACACACACATACATATATATATATATATACACACATACATATATACACACATATTTACACATACACACAGATACATATACACACATACACATATATACATATATATCAGGTTAGTTTCTGTGATATCCAACAGTCTACACTAAAATGCTTGAAATTTTCCTTTTTCATTTTTTAGTGTCTGATACATCCATCCTTCCTGTGTTTACCCACTAGATGGCTCAATGAAGATTTCCTGGAGATTAAAATCCTCACTCTGTACCTCAATATAGACAATTAGGTGGATGATTTTTCTTTAATGGTGTTTCTATGAGCCTTAATATCATAATTAATTCTTTTTTTAAATTAATATTTTTTGTTTTTAGTTTACAACATTCAGTTCTGCGTGATTTTGAGTTCCAGATTTTCTTCCTCCCCCTCCAGCCCCTCCCCAAGACAGCACAATATATCTTTTGCATATAACTTTGCATTACACTTATTTACACAATAATCAAGTTGTAAAGAAGAATTATGACCAATGCAATGAATCATGAGAAAGAATAAACAAAAACAAAAACAAAAAAAGAAAAGACAAAAAAAAAGGAGAGCCAATAGTTTTCCTCAATCTGCTTTCAGACTCCGTGGTTCTTTCTCTGGATGTAGATAGCATTCTCCATCGTGGGTACTTAGGAGTGGTCTTTGAAACTTGTATTGCTGAGAAGAGTTGAGTCTATCAAAGTTCATCATCACAGAATCAATATATCTGTGGTTGTGCATAATGTTCCCCTAGTTGTGCTCTGCTCACTCAGCATTATATCCTGTAGGTCTTTCCAGGTTATTATGAAGTCCATATCTTCCCCATTTCTTTTTTTTTTTAATTTTTTTTTTATTTTTAGATTGCAACAAACAGTTCTACATAATTTTGGGTTCCAGATTTTCTTCCCTCCTTCCCCCTTCCCTCGCCAAGAAGGAATGGAGTCCCATATAACTTCCAGGTATAACTAGGCATTGAATTAATTTA
>JAQQSZ010016076.1:0-11120 GCA_028646595.1 Phalanger gymnotis | reverse complement strand
GCTCCAAGGAAGAGGAGGCCAAGCCCTAGTTTTATATCTTTTTCAGCGTCAGGGGTGAGTCACACATGCAACTCACCCACATGACCTAGAATCATCACAAAGAGGTGGACTTAAACCCACATGGTCTAAGAGCCTCTGCTGTCCCAGACATGTAAACTAGGCCCTCCTTGGAGTTAGCCCCACCTTGGTCCCCACCTTAGTTGCCAATCCACACCCACATAGGTTTTACACCTAATAGGCGTTTGGGCCTGGGGCTTAGCACTTAGTAAAACTCAATGAAATACACTCAATTACTCAACAAAAACAAAAGCCAAACTCTTCAAGGGCACTTGTTGAACTAAGTGCTAAGGAGCCCATTTTGCTTACCAACACAATGCCCCACAAGAAAACTAACCCAGCAAAACGAGTGGATGATTCATCTATCAGCTAAGTCATATCCAGAGCTAAACTTGATTGGGATTCTGACAAGGGAGAAAAGGACTCCCAAGACCAGGGGATATCCACTAGCTACTCATATA
The DNA here is from genome assembly GCA_028646595.1 of Phalanger gymnotis. NCBI lineage: Eukaryota > Metazoa > Chordata > Mammalia > Diprotodontia > Phalangeridae > Phalanger > Phalanger gymnotis. Next base: position 10,602 of record JAQQSZ010016076.1, on the reverse strand, counting down.
TCAGAGTGTCTCTGTGCTTCGAGTCTGAACGTACGCTTTTTAGGGCTGTATGTGTGTGTGTGTGTGTGTAGGTAGGTAGGTAGGTAGGTAGGTAGTATGCCCTGAACTAGAATGAGGAGAGAGAATATTTTGTAACAATTATTTTAAGCTTGAGATTTAAATAAAATACTCCATACTACTACTGCAGAGAAGATGGAAAGATATTAATTAACTAAAAATACAATTTGATGGATTCAGAATTGGTCAGATGACAGGTTTCAAGCGTAATTCTCAATGGCTCAAGGTTGGAAGTGTTGTGTTCTGTTCTGGGCACTATAGTTTAATAAGGATGTTGAGAAGCTAGAGAGTTTCCAAAGAAAAGCAACCAGATTGGTGAAGGGCCTTAAGTCTCTTACATATGAGAACTGGTTACACCAACTAGTGATACTTAACCTGAAGAACAGAGGGTGGGAAAGCACACATGATGGCTGTCCTCAAATATTTGAAGGGTTGTCATGTGGTAGAGGGATTAGTTTTGTTCCGTTTGGCCCTGTAAGACAATACCCATAATGGGTGGAAGGTATAAAGAAGTCAATTTAGACATAATGTCAAGAAAGATTTTCGAACAATTAGTGAGGAACAAAAATGAAATGGACTTCTTAAATAGGTTTTTGAATTTGTTCTCCTTGAAAGTCTTCAAGCAGAGGCTGACCTATCCCTCTGTCAGGGATATTATAATGGGACTTCCTCGTACATATGAGTTGAATTAGATGACCAGTGAGGTCGCTTCCAACTCTTGACTCCTGTGATTCGATGATCTAGTGATCTCCCAGCTGGTTTCCAGTGCTAGGGCTTCACAAAGGCTGACTGGTGATCCTCAAAGGATCTACCTCCCTTGTGAACAATGAGGGATCTGGACGTGGTTATATGCCTCTCTCTTTAGGGAACTTTTTCTTTTGGTACTTTCTTTCCCTTATATTTCTAGAAAAGGGAAAGGGAGCATTTCTCCTTCTTCATACCCAGAAGCAATGGCAACAAAAGCACATGGAAGCTTGATTCTCTCTGGCTGTCCCCATGCCTTGGATTTTCTCTCTCCTCAGCTCTGACTATTGACTTCCCTGGCTTGCTTTAAGTCCCAACTAAAATCCTACCTTATAAGGAAGTCTTTCCCAATCCCTCTTAATTCCAGTGCCTTCCCTCTGTTAGTTATTTCCTATTTATCATGTATATAGCTGTCTTTGTATATATTTGTTTACATGTTGTCTCCTTCATTAAATTGTAAATTACTTGTGGGCAGAGTCTACATTCTGCCTCTTTTTGTATCCCCAGTGCTTAACACAATGTTTGGCACATAGTAGGCACTTAATACATATTCATTGATCGATTGATTGAAATTGGAGCTCAAATCCTAGACTACTCTCTTCTTGTTTGTTTTATCTTTGTATACATCAATGATCCTAAGAAGTATACTTTTCAGTGTTGACAGTTACATCATGATTAGAGAATTCCTGAATTCAAAATTCAGGTATCAGCTGACCAACAAAAGGAATTTTCCATAATCTCTAGAACTCAACTGCAAATCTAATGGCATTTTATCAATCCTCATCCTTCTAAATCTATCTGCAGTATTTGACACTTTATCCTCATAGTACTCTGACCTTGGTGGGTCTTTGTGACTGTTGTGTCTTAGCTCTTCAAACTATTCGACTACTCCTTTTAAGTCTTCTTTGCTTGATCGTTTTCCATGTCTTCCACTAACTGGTTGTTCCTAAGGCTCTTTCCTAGGCTCTCTTTTTTTTGACTTTATATCACTTGGTGATTTCTTGTCTTCATACCTTTATACTGGCTTTCCCCCATGCCTCAAGGGCTATGCCTGCCAATCTCCACCTCTTCAAATCCTTACCTTCCTTTAAGATTCAGCCCAAATGGAAAAGGACCCACACATACAAAAATATTTATAGCAGCTCTTTTTGTGGTAACAAAGAACTAGAAATTGAGGGGTGCCCATCAATTGGGGATTGGCTAAACAAGTTGTATGAAAGTAATGGAATACTATTATGCTATAAGAAATGATGAGCAGGAAGATTTCAGAAAAACCTTGAAAGACTTATATGAACTGATGCTGAATGAGGGGAGCAGAACCAGGAGAACATTGTACACAATTACAGACACATTGTACGATGACTAACTTTGATAGACTTGGCTCTTCTCCACAATGCAAGGTTCTAAGACAACTCCAAAAGGCTCATGATGGAAAATGTTATCCACATCCAGAGAAAGAATTATGGAGTCTGAATGAAGATTGAAGCATACTATTTGCTTTTTCTATTTTTTGCTTTGTTTCTTCTTTCTCATGGTTCATTCCATTAGTTGTAAGTCTTCTTTGCAACATGAATGTATATGTAGAGCCTATATCAGATTGCATGCCATCTTGGGAAGGGTCAAGGGGAGGGCAGGGAAGAAAATTTAAAGCTCAAAAACTTGTGGAACTGAATGTTATAAACTAAAAATAAATAAATAAATTTTTTTAAAAAAAAATCTTCCAAAAAAAAAAAAGATTCAGCCCAAATGCTACCTCCTGAAGGAAGTCTTGCCAAGGATCATATAGTTAGTAAATGATAAAAGCAGGAATGAAATCCAGCTTTTCTGAATTTTCTGACCAGTGCTTTTCTCACCAATCATAGCAGTGGATAGAATCCTGGCCTTGGATTCAGGAAGAACTGACTTCAAATATAGCCTGAGACAATTACTAGTTATGTGGCCCTGGGCAAGTCACTTAACATTTCTCAGCCTCAGTTTCCTCATCTATAAAATGTGAGTACTACAAGGGTATGATGGGGTCCAAATGAGATAATATATTCATTTATTTCCATTTCAATTCACTTTGCCAACTTTACCATGCTATATATGTTAACTATTATATTATTATTGTTACTGTTATTATTAGACTGTCTTGCCTTCGGTGTACAGAGAAAAAGGCACTGGGGGAGACACAACATTTACCTAAGGGATAGTCCTTGCCATCAAGGAACTTATAGTCTAGTGAGAAGATGACACCAATACTGATAACCATCATTCAAAACAGCACATGCTAATTATATTAGTAAGTTGTAAAACAAAGTGCTAGGCAATGCTCAAAGGAAAAAGTCATAAGGAGCAGGTAGGAGATAGGGAGAGGAGTCATGGAAGACTTCCTGAAGGGGTGCTATTTGAGTTGGGTTTAAAGGATGGCCAGAATTCTGTAGGCAAAGGGGGAAAGGCAACATATTCCAGGGATAGCAAATTATGAGAGTAAAATCACTAGAGTATGAGAATGTGGTCCCTTTTTGGAGGATAGAGAATAATCCAATTTGATTGAACCATAGAAGGCATGAATGGGAACAGTATCAGATATGGCTGGAATAACAGAGTTTCACTAGGCTGTAGAGATCCTTAAATGTCACACTGAATAATTGAAGCTATATTTAATAGGCATGAAGTATGCAATGAAAAAGTTTTTTAGTAAAGGAGCTATATGACCAGATCTATGGATAAGAGGATAATTTAGATAGCTGTACAAGGTACAGATTTAAAAGGCCGGAGAGAATAAGAGTATGAGAAGAAAGATCCATTAAGAAGCTGTTGGAATAATAGAGGCAAGTAATAACTAGGACATGTACTGGCATGGTTGCAGTAGGAATAGAAAAATTACAGAATGGGATAGGGGGAACATATTTAAGACATGTTGGATATTAGAAGTGAGGAGGAAGGTCAAGAAGACAATAAGCAAGGAAGAGACTCTCTTCCCATATTGACATTTTCTTCACATTTCTTAAAGTGATTTTAAAAAAGCATATAGAGTGAGAATAATTTCTTCTGTGAAATACAAATGAAAAAAGAGGAGGAGGAAGAAGAAAAAGAGAAAGGAGGATTAGGAGGGAGGTTCTCTTGACTTAAGGCCTACTATCCAAACACTGCTGATAGAGGATATCTTCCATTTTGGCTTTAACCATTTACATTTACATTTACATCACTCTTATCTGGGTAGCCTGGTTAGAACCACAGAAATGGTGGCCATTCCACTTTAAGCAGGATGTCAGAGAGAAAATAACTTATAGGAAAGGTTTTAAAGCAAGTAAAACACAGATCTGGTAAAGTTTGGGTTGGAGTAACAGCATGGTGCATTTTTAAGGGGGTTGGAATTACGGTTCTGAAACTCTCTATTTATGTGACCTTGGGCAAGTCACCTAAACTATCTCAATGTCTGTTCACTGATCTGTAAAATGTGAGGGTTGGACTAGATGCCCTTTAAGGTCCTTTACAACTCTAAATTTATGATCCTATAATCCTGTGAAACTCTACCCATGGCAGAGCCAACAGTTTGATCAAAACAATCCATGGATGACTTAGGGTAAACTTAGAAGTATGAAACCTCCCACTCATTTTCCAATAAAGCAAGCTAGCACCCAAGGAAAGAGGATCCTACAGGAACCAGAAAGTGCTTTCTCAAATCTCTCTAATGAGAGGCTTTTTAAGGAGTGGGAGCAACTCTGCAGTCCTGATTAACTGCCATGGAAATAAATAAAGACTATTTGATACCTTGAAAGCAACCAGAAAGAAAGAGTTGCATACCTCCTCCTAATTTTGCAAGAACAAAGGCTGTAAGATTCACTGCACCAAGACACCAAATTTATTTTTTCATTCAACCCTGAGAAATGTTTCCTTCTTGAATTTTTTTAAAGCCACCTTTTCACAAGATCCTAGAATTATGGATAGACTGAATGTCTTTAGAGAGTTGAGTGTGTTGCAATATGTTTGTTCCTTGACTTGGTAGTCAAGTTCTCAAAGTGAATTTATTTCTCAAAGTCTAATTTCAGTCATTTCTTAGCTGGTCAGGCACAGGTTGGGATAGAACAGCAGTAATATGTGTCTGGAGCACGAGAACCTGTCCACTAAATAGATGGTTTGACAGATGGATCTAAGTTATAGAACCATAGTATTTAAACCACGAAGTAGGACACCAGAAAGTTCCAATAGTTCATGAAAGAGATTCGATAACTTTGAAGAGTCTGTATTAAACATATCCTAAGACCACATCAAATACAAGATCTCATCAATGCATTGAACAGAGGGATATCCAAACTTGACCAGATAAGAGAGTCTCAGCTGTGAAAGGAGTATTTGAAGCCAAGCCTTCTGGAAAGTGGAGGAGGGAGAGAGGAAGAATGTAAATGCATGGCTGGGAAAGTACCCTGTGTAGATTCTCCCAAATTAACCTAATGCTATCAATCAATAAATCAATATTTATTGAAGTTCTACTATACATGAAACCCTGGTTGGAATCCTCTAGGTAGGAAAGGAGGCTTTAAAAAAATCATGCATGTGTGAAATTATATGGTTACACAGTCTAGACACTTAATATAAAAATTAGAAATATAATTGTTTATACTCACAAGAGATATGTAGAAAATAAGTGAAACCAGGTTAAAGAGGCTGCTAGGTGATACAGTGGATAGGAAGTCAGTAAGACCTGAGTTCTTAATCCTATGTTACAGTTAATAGTTGTGTGACCCTAATATGTCACTTAACTTCTCACCTTTAGATTCTTCTTCTAAATGAAGGGTAATGATGATAATAAGAGCACTGATCTCCCATGGTTGCTGTCAGGATCAAATGACATAGCATGTATAAGGTACTTTGCAAACCTTAAAGTGCTACATAAATTCTAGCTATTATAATGATGGGGTGCTTGGGCACTTGTGCTTGGACCCTAATTCTAACAGCCTCTGCTTGGGTGCCTGTGCCTGGACCCCAATTCCAAAACCACATCCAGTTCCAAAATCCCATCTCTCCCTAGCCTGGAAATATTGCCTGAGGCAGTTCCTCTCCAGTTCAAGGGCAGCATGCCTTAGCAAAACACTTATCTCTCCTCCTGATACTGTGGCCAGCTGCACCTATATAATTTATTGGAATCCCTGTGTACATGCTAACTGGTTGTTCACTGGACTATAATGTTATTTACTACTTACTGATCTTACTGATAATGTATCTTAGACATAGTCAAATGCATACTCCCTTACATTCATATTGTCTATCAAGGCATTTGATGAGATTCACTTAGATATTAGTTGACTTAGTGATGTTTCACAGTCAAAACCATACCATCAGGTTGCCCCCACACCTTGGGCTATTTCCCAGCAAACTCTGGGTAAGATACCTGCACAGTAGATACAAAAAGTGCATGTTCCTTTAAGAACTGACCACCCCTTAACCACTCCCTAATCCCACCCCAAAACACCTAATTGACATGTTTCACCCCCAAATCTCCTATAAAACTTTTCCTGCACCCCTGTAAGGCTGCAGGTTACCTAAGAACGCTTGCCCGCTGTTAAGTGTAATAAATCTTTGCCACTTTGACTTAAAGAATGCTTGAGATGGTGAATTCATTCCAGATGGCCCTGACTCTCCAGTACTCAGGTCCTTGAGGGACACTCTCCCTCAATGACTCCATCTGAGAACTCCAGTCTTGGGGTTCCTGGACCTTGTCTCCCTGGACCCTCAATAGATATCATTATCGTTATCATTTTAATTCAGCAAAATTCCCTTCCTTTTTCCTGGTCCTTTTCTTACTTTAAAAAATGTTTTATTGGTGCTTTAAAAAATAGTACAATGAATTTCTCCCACTTAAAAGCAACCCCCATAACAAGAAAAAACAATTAAGCAAAACCAACCAATATATCTACAACAGTGTATGTAACATCCCACACCAAGAGTCTGCCACCTTTCTTCTGAGTAAAGAGAAGTGTGTTTCATCATCAATCCTTCTCACCACTGATTCTTTAAAAAAAGAAAAATCAGACAAAAGGTAGTGACAAGTACTACAGTTATTTCTCCTTCTATAAGTCTTTTCATTCATGAAACCTCAAATGCTAGGTTCTAAATTGTAGATGCTTTTGAGGTGAGTAGACACAGATTACCTGCCTCATTTTCTTTATCTGTCAAGAACATTAGTAATAATATCTTCAATTTATATAAGATCTGCCTTTCTGAAGTTTAAAGCAATTCTTCAAGGATCTCTCATTTCATCATTTTAGGCACCTGTTCCATGGACTCAGATCACAACCTCTTCATAACTTAGTAGTATTTTAAACAACTTCAGTGATAGGAAGAAAAAAAAACCCTCACTGAACCTCCACTCTGAAGAGATCTACTAACTTTAGCTTCCTGTAGGGTTGCAGGCAAGTGCCACCACACCCTGCTTTAAGAGATGAATTCCTAAACAAACTGAGGAGAGAGGAAATTACAAAAGATAGGAGAGATAATTTTGATTATGTGAAATTGAAAAGCTTTTACATAAACAAATTTAAGGTATGTAGGATAAAGGAAATAGTTCAGTAGGAGAAAAAAAATCCTGTGTAACAAATTTTGCAGATAAGAGTTTCTATCCAAAATATAAGACAACTAAGTACATGAGACCATTCATACACGAATGTAGTTATAGATTACTGTTATAAGACACAATGAACAATTATTTTTTTAATTGGAAAGGGTCAGGGTTAGACTTGACAAGAAGCATGTGAAAAGACTTAGATGAATTAACACAAAGTGAAGTAGGTAGAGACAATAAACAATATATACAATGACTACAACAAATACAACAATAAAAGTAGAATAACAACACACACACACACTCACATACACACACACTCACATACACACACACATACATACAAAGTCAAAAGTAAATGATGCAAAAACACAAAGGATAAGCATGGTCCCAAAGGAGAGATGTGAGAAGACATTTCCCCCAACTTTGTAGCTGTGGCCAAAGGGGTTTCCATAGGTATAGAACACTGTATAGTGTGTCAGACTTTTCAATGTAGTGAATGGTTTTGATGAGTTTTTCTTATTTTTCCTCTTTTATAAAAAATCTTTATTATAAATTCATCATAAATTAAAATCTTTATTATTATATAATTTATTATAATAAAATATTTATTATATGAAATATTATTATATTAAAATCTTTATTAAAAATCTGTATTACTATTAGATTATAATCTAAGATTATAAAAATCTTTAATATAAAGCACTTTATTATTACCCTTTGAAAAGGGGCAAGTGGGGAAAGGGATACAAGGGAAATTTTAGGTGATGTAAAAACAAAAAAAATCACTATTAATTTATTTTTAAAAATCAATAGTCTGATAGAAGTTTAATTTGACCTTACAAATCTCCCTTGGGTTCAACCATGTTTACAAATACTATCTCTTTTTGGCTCCTGCTTCTCATTTCAGGAAGCTGTGCCTTAGGACAAGGATAAAAAATTAACACCTGTGAGTAGTAAATAAAGAAATACACACACACACACACACACACACACACACACACACACACACACACACAAAATTTATCCCCACCCCCATCCCCAAAAAAGCAAAACAAAAAGAGAAGGGAAAGAGGAAAGAGTATAATGAGACTTTGTGTACTGAGAGGCTTAAGAGAAGCTAGGTGGCTTAACTAGGGCTGGTAAGTCTGCTTGATAACAGAATGCATTGGAGGCTCCCCATAGGGCTACTGAAGTGCCAATGCCTCTAGGTCTGTTGTCTCTGAAGAATTCAGTCTGAGGAGGGAGGGAGGATCTGATGAAGCTCTTGGGGCAAATATGAGAGGCCTAGGTGTAAAAAAGGAGAATTCAAGCCAGGACTTCTGGGAAGTGGAGGAGGGAGGAAGAGCATGAACCTTCTAACTAAGTCTGGCAATGAGGAGTGCAGTAGAATGTGGCTTAATAAAAGAAGTTCTGCTGCCAAGGAGGCAAGATGGACTTGAGCTGTCCCTGGACAGTAAGTTCATTCCCTATAACTTTTAGGCAAAGCTAGCTCAGTGCAGTTGTTGTTGTTGTCATTCAGTCATGTCTAACTCTTTGTTAGACAAGAAAACCTGGCAAAGATACTGGAGTGGTTTGCCATTTGCTTCTCCAGCTCATTTTACAGAGGAAGAAACTGAGGCAAATAGGGTTTAGTAACTCACCCAGGGTCAGGTAGCTAGTAAGTGTCTGAGGCCCGATTTCAGCTCAGGAAGATGAGTCTTCCTGATTCTAGGACAGATTTGCACAACTTCGCCATAGGTAGGGGCCAAAACTAAAATAGGCTAAACTTCTTGGGACCACAGGATAGGTTTTTGGAGGCTCACTTTCCAAGTAAAGGTATAATTAATGATTAAAATATTTTGCAAGTAAACCATATTTTAAAAAAGGAAATTTCAATTAATATCGATTAATTGCAGTTATTATTATCATGAAATCACTCCTCTCAGACTAGAGATACATTGAAGATGGTTGGTTGCCATGGGTCACATGACAAACAGAAGGGAGTGCTCAGTGACAACCCACCCAGCCAAGTTACATGACTGGCATAATAGTGAGTAATGGAAGGTGGGTTAAGCAGGACAAAGCATTTATTACACCTTTACTTTCTTTTATATCCCCTACATTTTTATCTGGCCACCTGAAATCCTTTGGCAGGCAGCAAGTGGTCTGAGGGCCATATGTTGTGTGCAGGCCTGCTTTAAGCCCTGAACTCTATCACTAAATGAAAGTATTTTGCAAGGCTATTTTGCAAGGCAATGGTCATGATGGAAATATAACAGGGCTTAGTTGATAAAACCCTAGACTTGGAGTCAAGAAAATCTGGCAGATAGAGTGAAGAGAGGCTGGTGTAGAGTATTACTGGACCCCACTGCAGCAAATAGGACAGCTGCAGCCAGATCATGAGTTAAATCCTATGAGCAGTAAATTTTCCTGATTCAAAATTCTTGAGAATGGTGAAATGCTTATGATACTCTTCTCTTTTTCTTTACTGTCTGATAGGATAGATGTCTAATCAAAAGGTTTTGTTTTTGTAAAATTGTTTACTTACTATTTGAATTAATATTTGAAAGATATCTTAGTAGATAAAATTAGATAGATTTTAACTATTTTTGAACTATATGTTTTCTTATTTATGAATATGGATTTGCAAAAGAGATGAAGAGTGTTTGGTATTGGTTAACAGAAAAAAAAATCACAAACATGGCTTCTCCCAACTCATCAAGGTTGGTTCTCAGAAAACCGACATACACACTCTATAATTCAGTCTTACTTGAAGATGTCTTAACTTCCTAGAAAAAAGAGCTAGAATGGTTCAGCATGAAATTACTTTGTATATTTTGGTATATCTTACTTTGTATCATTTACTTTTTTATGTAGGAATTGTGGCCCTGCACTGAGGTATACAGGAAGGTAAGTCTCTATGCCCCATCTTTCCAATGATAGCCAATCATGGGGTGTGGCAACCTATCTTTTCACTCTTTGATTAAGTGGTCACATGTATTTTGGAGCCAGACCTCAGTTCCTACACAAAAAAAAGTAAATGATGCAAAGTAAAATATAGTACAGAGGGACTGTGACAAGATTGGCACACTGATGCATTGTTAGTAGAGTTGTGAATTAGTATAACCATTCAGGAAAGAAATTTGGAATTATGAAATGAGGTGGCTAAAACATTTCTACTCTATGACTCAGAGATTCCACTGCTAGACATGTATGCCCAAGGAAGTCACTGACAAAAATATAAAGGCTCCAAAATATTTGTAACTTCAGTTCTT
>JAQQSZ010016075.1:0-11120 GCA_028646595.1 Phalanger gymnotis | reverse complement strand
GAAGGAGAAGAAGAAGAAGAAGAAGAGGAGGAGGAGGAGAAGAAGAAGAAGAAGAAGAGGAGGAGGAGGAGGAGAAGAAGAAGAAGAGGAGGAGGAGGAGGAGGAGAAGAAGAAGAAGAAGAGGAGGAGGAGGAGAAGAAGAAGAAGAAGAGGAGGAGGAGGAGGAGGAGAAGAAGAAGAAGAAGAAGAGGAGGAGAAGAAGAAGAAGAAGAGGAGGAGGAGGAGAAAGAAGAAGAGGAGGAGGAGGAGAAAGAAGAGTAGGAGGAGAGGGAGGGGAGGAGGAGGAAGAAGAAGGAGAAGGAGGAGGAGAAAGAGGAGAAGGAAAGAAGAGGAGGAAGAGTAGGAGGAGAGGGAGGGGAGGAGGAGGAGGAGAAGAAGAAGAAGAAGAAGAGAGGAGGAGGAGAAGGAGGAAGAGGAGAAGGGGGAGGAGGAAGAAGAGGAGGAGAGGGAGAGGGAGGAGGAGAGTCTCCATTTCTTGAGCATTTGGGGTTTCCAGAGCACTCTCCCTACAATAATCCTAGGAAGGTGGTAGGGCCAGGGTTGCTATTCCCATTTGACAGAGGAGGAGACAGGCTCAGAGCAGATAAAGTGATTTGCCCCACATAACTTCCAGGTAGCTGGTGTTTGAACCTGGGTGTCCCAAGTCTGAAGTCCAGGGCCCTTTGCATTCCACACACAAACCAGCTCTCAGGTAGCAAAGGCTGGGTGGCCTGGCCTAGAGCTGGGCTGTAGGAACAAATCTGGGTGTTTGTTTTCCTCCTCCACAAGCACTCTCAGTAAACCTTCCAAAGGTGAGTTTGTGCAGAGGCTGGCCAGCCATGTCAGGAATGGGGCTGACCGCAGCAGCACCTGGGAGTCCCAGTGGAGGGCATGGCTGGCTTGGCCTGCTCATCACCACTCAATGGGGGATTCTCTCCCTTCCCAGCCCCCTGCTCTCCCACCTTCTCACAGAGCCCCAAGACCCTGGGATTGTCCAGTGGATCCCCAGGGGCTGACAGAGATGCATGGCCTTTATGACAGGTGACTTCAGGCTGAGAAATCTTTATTTGTTTCAACCTTTGACCGATGCTGTCAACTGATGGACTGCGTGGCAGAGATGTCAATGAATCAGGAACCAAGGAACAAAGAGTGTTTTTCTTCAGTCGGGGAGAGGGATTATACCTGTGATCTCATTGGGATAAGGAACTCTCGGGTAAGGGAAGTCTCTTTCCCAATGCAGGTTAACATCCTCCTTGTGCCTTCACAATCTTAGCTTACAGAATTTCCCAGATTACCAAGAGGGCTTCTTGGAGTACCTGGAGGCCACCAGACCTTGGTGGCTCCAAATGGTCATTACTGCTGTTGTCCCTCTCGACTCCGGCCTGCCCTCCTCTAACAAGCTGCAAACAATCAAGCCATGGTGCTGCTGGCCGGGTCTGCCAGAATTCGCTTCATCCATCCTCAGTATGGGGAAGTCCCCAAAGGTGGCTGCTCAGCCCGAGGATGGGGCCTGTCCTAGAAGTTTTCTTTCATGTTATTTTTCTTGTCATTGAAAAAATCAGGGAATCACAGAATTTCAGAGTTAGACGAGACCTCCGAGGCCCTTTCGTCCATCCTGGGCAAGTCACTTGACCACTCCGTGCCTCAGTTTCCATATCAGTAAAATGAAGAGATTGGGCTAGATGGCAGATGGGAGAGAATGCCAAAAGTTAAGGGTGTGACCTAGAGGAGGATCCAGAAAGGGAGATGAAGAAGGAGTGGTCAGAGAAGGAGGAGGAGAACCAGGAGTGAGAGAGACAGACAGAGAGAAAGACAGAGATAGGGAAACATAGAAAAAAAGCAGAGAGACAGAGACAGAAACAGGGAAGACACACACACACACACACACACTCACACACACACACACTCACACACACATACACACGCACTCACACACATACACACTCACACACACATACACACTCACACACACACTCACACACACACACACACACACACACACACACACACACAAACAGACGTCTCAAAAACCAAGGGAGGAGAGGGTATCAAGGAGAAGAGGGTGATCATTAGTGCCATGGAGCAGAGAGGAAGAGACGGCGGGAGTCCTTTCTCTGGGGAGCTGGCCGGGACATCTGCTGTCCGCCTTGGGGTAGTGACGCCCCAGTTCAGGTGAGGCCATGCTCTTGTCTCCCTGGGTTGTGAGGATTCACTGAGAGAGCATGAGAGGGTACCTCTAGCCCTGAAGACCTGTTGGAGTTGTTGGCCTGCCAGGATTTCCCCCTCCCCCCTCAGATATATGGTCCTCTGCTCCCCTCTGCTCCCAGGCCCGGCCTAAGCGGTTCCTTAAAGGCCTGGAGGTGGAATTTTTCTACATTTTTCCTTTTGAAAAAAAGAGTTGCAAATAGAACCACATTGTTTTCTCTGTTTTTCTAATGGGGGCAGAAGCACTTTAGAGATGAGGAAGCTGTATCTTAACAGAGCCACCCAGCAGGTCTGAGAAAGGCAGGGTTTGATAACTGGGCCACCAGGCCCTCTGTCCATCACTCATGAGTCTCACTGGGGGACCCTGTACCCAGATCACATCTGGAAAGTGAGCTGTGGCTGTCTGTCTGCCTCCCGTTTATTCATAGAAAATAGTATTTCTGAGAGGGTTAAAAGCTGGAAATGACCTTAGAGGTCGTCACATCCAACCTCTTCATTTTATACTTGAGGAAACTGAGACAGAAACACAGCGACTTGCGCCAGGTCACACAGGCACCACTTGGTGGCATCAGAATTCGAACCCAGATCCTTAGACCCTTTCTACGACACCATGGTTAAAAGGCCCTTTGGTGTTCTGGGAGGCCACAAGCCCTGGTCTGATCCTGACCCTGCCAGGGTCTCCCAAGCAGTCCGTGTCCTCATCTGTAAAGTGGGCATGATCAGGCACTGCCTGGGTCAGCAGACAAAGGCTCATAGGCTGGTTCAGTGATGGGCCCCTGATAACTTTGTCTGGCATTCTCTTTTCCTCACATTAGACTTATCCCTCTAGCATTCGTTTTATGGCTCATTTGCCCTGATAGATTATCAGCTCCTTTACAGTAGAGAGAGATTTTCATTTTCAGAAGCAACTGGTGGTACATCAGATAAAGTGCTGAGCCTGAAGTCTGGGAGATCTGAGTTCAAATCCTGCCTCAGACACTTACTGGCTGTGACTCAGTTTCCACATTTCTCTTTATATCACTCTTTCCACAGAGCCATCACTTACAACAAAGATATTTTTAAAAATAAAGGAAAAATAAAATAAATGTATTAAAATCAAACAAATCTGTTATTATATGCAATACCACATTCCCATAAACGCCTTCAAAGTATAAGTTGATGCTTTTTTCTATCTTTCTTTGCTGTTGTTCAGTCATTTTAGCTGTGTCTGACTGTTCATGACCCCATGGACCATCACACACTAATTCTGTCCATGGAGTTTTCTTGGCAAAGATACTGAAATACTTTGCCATTTCCTTCTCCAACTCACAGATGGGGACACTGAGGCAAACAGGGTGAAATGACTTGCCCAAGGTCACGCAGATAGGAAGTGTCTGAGGCAGGATTTGAACTTAGGAAGATGAGCCTTCTTTACTCCAGTCCTGGCACTCTGTGCACTGTGGTGCCCTCCTCCTCTCTCCCATTGATAAAGGAAGAAGAACAAAACTCCTATTACAAATATGTATAGTCAAGCAAAAAATAAAATAAAGTCTCACACTGGCCATGCCTCCCCTCCCAAAAAAATATCTCTTAGTCTGTACTTTGGATTCATCACCTGTCCATCAGGAGGTGGGGCCTATGTTTCATAATGGTCTTCTGGCACTGTGATTGGTCGTGGGGCTGATCAGAGATCCTAAGTCTTTCCAAGTTGTTGGCCTTTATTCTTTTGCTGTTTGTTTGACGGGCATCCCCTCCGCTTCCAATTCTTGGCCACCACAGAAAGAGCGGCTATAAATACCTTCATACGTGTGGGTCCTTTTACTCTCACTTTAATCTCTTTGGGGAATAGACCTTGTATCTATATCACTGGGCCAAGCTTTGGGGCATAGTTCCCCATTGCTTTCCAGCATGGTTGGACCAGATCGCATTCATCTGCCTGTTTTCCCTCATCCCCTCCAGCATTTGTCATTCTGCCTTTTAGTCAACTTTGCTGATCTAATGCATGTGAGTCGGGAACGACAGAGTTGTTTCCATTTGCGTTTTTATAATTATTCATGATTTGGACTTTTTCTCGTGACTACTGATTGTTTGGAATTCCTCCTTATAAAACTTCCTATCCTTTAACCGTTTGTCATCTCATTATTTCTTAATCATTATTTGGTTGGCATATATGTGTGTGTGTGTGTGTAGTGTATGTATGCATACACACACAAAGTATATAATTAGTGGACATATATTAGAACTAGACTGGTCTGCTTTCAGTCATTTAACCACCTCGTCTCTTCTCATTCCTTTTTGGATAATTCGGAAAATGTTCGACCTTTTCTGACCTTGTTGTGCGTCACATTTCCTACGGTCCTTCTTCTATGATCGGACCCTCCTGATTATGTGAGTCTGTTCTCGCAGGGTCAGGCATTCAAGGGATCCCACTGGAAGCTGCTGCCAGTCCCATCAGAGGGAACAGAATGCTCCAGAGGTGGTCATTGACTTATTTTTAATCAAATTTTTTTTTCAATCAGCAAAAATCCACACCCTCTCCTTTCCATCTTGGATCATAAAGAATAAAAATAAAATAAAATAAAATAAAAACAAAACCCTTGTACAAACGTGTGGAGTAAAGCAAAATAAATGTCCACGTTGGGTTGTTAGATGGCGCTTTAGATAGTGCTGGGCCTTGAGTTCAAATCCTGACTTAGATGTTTCCTAGCCTCGTGACCTCAGACATATCACTTAGCTTCTGCCGGCCTGAGTTTCCTCATCTGTAAAATGGGGATGATGATCATATCTAACTCCCAGAATCTAACGAGGCAATAATGGTGAAAACCTTGGCAAACCTTAAAGCACTTTGGAAATTTGAGCTATTAGCACTAGCTATAACTGGCCATATCCAAAAGAAATTATATATGTATATATATATATATATACACACACATATAAAAATCTCTCTATATATATGTATATATATTATATATAAATATATGAATTCTCTCTCCAGACCTCCATCCACACAGTGTGTGTGCCTCCTTCTGTGCCCTGAGCCCTCGTTCTCCAGCCAGAGATGGGCCAAGTGTTTCATCATGTGCCCTTTGGAACTGTTGATGCTCATCGGATTGATCTGAGTTCCCAAGACTTAAATAGTTGTTTGTCTTTCCAGCGTCATTGTACAAATTGTTCTGGTTCTCCTCACTTCCCCCTCGTCCCCGGGTCAGTTCATCCAGTTTCCCAAGTCTCTCTGAAAGTGTTCCCTTCATCATTTCTTAAGATGGAAGGGAAAGGAGTAAGTATTCATAAAGCACCTACTGCACGTGAGCACTGTGCCAAGGTGCTTTACGAAGATCGATTGTCACAACTGTGAGAAGCAGGTGCCGTTATTGTCCCCATTTTGCAGACAGGGAAACTGAGGCAGAGAATGGTTTCATGGTCATCCAGCTATGAAGTGTCTGAGGCTAGATTTAGGGGTACTAGACCTAGCACTCGGTGCATTGGGGCACGCTCAGGAGGCCTGCGTCCCTGGGCTCTGGAATGCTCCCTACAGCCCACTCCCGTCCAGTCCCCAGTGCCCAGAGCTCTGTGGTCCAATGTCTCACGGTCCCTTTTCCTTGGGTTTCTTCACCAGGACTTGGCTTGATGAGTTTTCTAGATCTCTGCAGTCTCAACAGCGAGTTCGATGGACTTCTTTCTGCTACCCGCCATCTTGTCCCTCCCCGAGCTTTCTGACTTTCATTTTGGTGAGAGCAGTCTCAGTGGAGTGATGAGTTCCGAGGTCAGCTTGAGAGGACACCTAAAGTAATTGACTTTAATTTGACTGGGCCATTCCAGTCAAGCTACCAAAAAATCAATTCTTAGAATTAGATTTTTTTTAACATTATTAGAATTGAAATTAATTGTGACCAAAAAGGTCAAAAACTCAAGAGAAATAAGATGACAAAGTGGTATTGAGGGGAACCTGGCATCAACAGATCTTAAGCAATGCCCTTGCTTTAGAGGGAGAGGCCCTTGGCCGAGGTCACGCAGCACAGAAGTGGCCAACCAGGCCTAAAACAGGTCTCTGGACTCCTGGACTGGTCCTTGCTCTCACCTGATCATAGGACCCCGAGGCCTTCTGGAAGCCGTATAGGCCAGCCCCCATCATGGCAGGAGGAAGAAACTGTGGCACGTCCACAGTCTCCCAAACAACAAGAAACAGTTCTGATTCACGCCCAGGACTTTGAAGGCACATTCAGCACATGCTTCTCCCTGATTTGGGGGCATACCCTTCCCGTGGGAGCAGATGGTGAGATCTGGAGGCGAGGGTGGGGTAGGACAGGCCAAAGCCGCCACCAAACTGCAGAGATACCAAGGTTCACTCAGGCTTGCAGGGGCTTTCCCAAGGAGACTGGCATCCTTGATTTTCCAGCTCCATTAGCATACACCTAGGATTTCTCAAGGGGGTGTGCCAGAGGGTGGCCAGGGTCCTTCCAGCTCAGATGTTCCTTGTTGAGCCGTCTGGCCATACATCAGAGGCAGCAGGGTAGCTTAGTGGCTAGAGGATCCGGAGTCAGGAAGACCGGAGTTCAAATTTGGCCTTCACTTGTCTGCCTCGGTTTCCTCATCCATCAAATAGACATCATAACGGCACCTCCTGCCAGAGATGGTGTGAGGATATAAGGAAACAATGTTTCTAGTCATTAACAAACCTTCCAGTGCTCCAGAAAAGCTAACTATATATTCATAACAATGATTATCATTATTTCTCTCCTCAAAAGCTTTAGCGTTCTCTTCCCTCTAGAAGGAGATACAGATCCTCCATCCTGGCCAGAAGTCTTTTCTCAATCCGGCTCCACTCTGCTTCCCCATGATCAAAAAATAGGGCTTTCCCTCCTCCCTTAATGCGAGCGCCTTCCCTCCTGGCACTGTCCTACTGCTCCTGTAGAGATCTGGCTTTGCACGCGCCCATTTATCTGCTGGCTCCCTCATCAGAGTCCAAGCTCCTGGAAGGCAGGACTGTCTTTGGCTTCTTTTTGCTTCCCCCGGGCTAAGTAGTACAGTATCTGGTGCACAGGTAGTTAGGTACTTAATAAATTGATTGATTAATTAAAGTGTTTATTCAGTGAACGGATGAATACCCGCTAAATTTGCCATTTTCTAAATGAGAAATTCTTAGTTTCTTCAATTAGTCCATATATGGTTTGGGCTCTCAGTTTTATAAAAAGATACATATATATACAGATACATGTATAATATTACTAATTAGTTATATAATAATATAAATAATTAATAAAATATTTATATATATAAAATGTTTTATAGGTTTATATATACAAAGTTTTATATATTTATATGTATAAAAAGTTTTATATATAAAGTTTTATAAATTTGAAAAACGAATTTCAGTTCATTTGTAGAAAAAAATATTTTATGTGAAAATACACATAAACATTTTTTTTTGTTTTGAATCTATTTCTAATTCTATCATATATTTGCCAAGGGCCAACCGTAGGGAAGACCCTGGGTAAAGATGTGAAGAGAGAGTGAGGTTGGGAGAGGGGAAGCAGAGACAATAGCATGACTCCTGTCTTTAGGGGGCCCATTTGAAAAGAAAGCCATCAACCCCCCCTCCCAAGTAAAGGAGCAGTTTGGGTTAGTCAGGGCATCTGTGCTGGGCCCCGATCATGGTGCCGGGGAGGGAAGCATGCTGTGGACACAAGTAACAGAGGTGGGAAAGCTGGGGTACAGTCTCTAAGAGCCTTGAACACCAGCCTGAGGATAGTCCACTTGGTTTTTCAGGCTGTTACAGATTAAGATAGTTTGAGCAGAGCAGAGAGCTGCTCAATCTATGGGAATAATAAACCGGCCATTGAGGCTGGAGGCGGGGGACTGGGCATAAATCCCTGGCGTCTTTTCTCCCGTGTGCCCCGCTCTCTCCCTCATCACCACCTCCCCTGAGCTTGCTCGGCCCCCTCCTCTTGGGCCTCTCTGCTTCCAATTTCTACCCTCTCTAAACCACCTTCACTGAGCTGCCAGAATAACCAGCTGACTGTCCATCACCCAGGTGGACGAGGTCCCACCCAGGAAGCTTTGGAGCTCCGCATTGGTGCTGCAATCCACTACAAACCCTCAGGCCCAAAGGGGAGCCGTCAGAAGAGTCCAGTGTGGTTGGAAAGGGGCCTTTCCAGCCAACTTAGGGTCCCCCGAGACATGGCAAGAGAGAGAGAAGCCAGGCCAGGGAAGAGAGGATGAGGACAAAGTCAGTAGAGAAGAGTGTTCGTAGATCGCTAAGAGTCCAAAAGGGGCTGAAATTAGCAATAAGAAAATGAAACTTGGGGAAAGAGAGGACAGTCCGAGGAGGGCTGCGGCAGGGGAGCACTGAGCACTGAGAACCAGCACTGCTGTTTTCTTTGCCACCGGGAGTGACCTCTGGACTGGAGAGAACGGAGTAAACATGCCAAGAGGAGCTGACCCCGAAGATAAGTCAGGAGACAGAGAGGACCTGGCTTCTGAGCTCAGGACCTGGCTTCTGAACCATGTCCGCCATGATTGTTTGGCCACCATCGGGGATATTTGAAAGACTGTGGACAGTAGAGGAGAGAATACTGGTGTGGAGGACGTGATCCACTTTTCAAAAGAAAGGGAATGGAATTGGGCATCTCTAGGCCACTGAGTTTGACTTCTGTTCCTGGAAAAATTTTGGGGTGGACCAAAAGGGCTATTAGTGAATGTCTAGAAAAGGATGCTTTCTTTCTTTTTCTTTTATTCAAGTCTTCTTGTACAAAATGACTAATACAGAAATGGCTTTCATGATTGCACGTGTATAACCTATATCTGATTGCTTACCATCTCAAGGAGGGAGGAGGAGAGGGAGGGAAGAAGGGAGGGAGGGTTAGAATTTGGAGCTCAAAATTTTAAAAAAGAGAAATGTTAGAAAAGATTGTTTTAACATGTAATTGGAGGAAAAATAAAAAAAAATTATATATAATGATATAAAACAAACAATATACCATATGCATATAATATATATAAAATACAATTGTATTATGTAACATACAATCATATATGATATTATAAAATTATGTAAAATTATATTATTATATATGTATGATGCTGTGGTCATGGAGCACCACACTGACTTTATCCAGAGCGCTAGGAAGAAGCTTGCATTATTCTGATCTGCACACATGTCAAGAAGTACGAGCATTTTCATATACATAGAACAAAAGTGCCTTGAGTCTGAGGCACCTTGAGGGACTGCTTTCCCATTAGCCTAAGGGGTCCCAGAAGGTGAAGGACAGGCTTCTCCCCTCTGAATCTGATGGGTAACCTGGGGAGGGTGAGGGTGTTTTTTAAGTTTCTCTCTTATTTGAACTGGTCCTAGTCAGCACCCAGGTAAAGCTTCTTCCCTCCCCAAGTACTGGCACCAACCTCATTGCACTCCCTGGGAGAATGTAAAAAGTTTTCATTCACATGTTTGGGGGGACCAGGGAGGGAAAGGAGGGGGCTTTTGAGGCTCTGACATTTTAAGAAAAGGAACAGGTATTAAAAAGTGAAAAATCTAAAAACATTTTTTAAATCCCACACTTTAGCTGTGAGCAGTATGTCACCCTCCCCTCCTCCAATTTATGAAATGAGCTTCTTTCATAGGGCTGGGCATCCTTCTCAAGGGCAAGTAACCACCAATAGAAGTGCTCTGCAGTGACTCTTAAAAACACCATGGATGAACAGAAGTCCTGAAGATGCACCATAGGTAGAACCTGTGGGATGTTGCCTCTACCAAACAGACACTGCTCCTCACCTCCAGCCTAATTCTGGATTTTAAATCCTGAGTCAAATGAAAAAAAAAAAAGCTATGCCAATTTCATCTCCTTTGGGGGCAATTATTATCTCATCCTCTTTGACAAAAAACAAAACCCATCCATTTAGAAACATTTTGGTGGATAGTATATGGATAGTACATGGCCCACATATGCACTGCCTTCCTACTTGCTGCTTCATGTCTGCTGTGAGGTGGATGGGGAGACTGGGATGGAGCCTCTGACTCAGACCAGAGGAAGAGAAACACCTCGTTTTGGTTTTCATGGTGCTCCTGCCTCCTGCCTGGAATGAATGGGCGTTTATATGGGAGCACTTCCTCGCAGACAGGGCAGCACCATCATGAGGATCTATACAGATGTTAACATCACGTTTCACGATTGAGTCAAAGGTAGTTTCCTGAGGGCCACAAATCCCATGCCTAAGAAAGAGAGTTGCCAGAGCCCTTCTGGGCACCCGACCCCCTTACTGCCAATGGGAATGATCTGACCATTAGGAGCTTATAGCTCTTTCTCAGAGAATAGCAACAATAGCCATCTCCCATTCATGGTAGAGGGCAACAGAAAACAATTACTCCTTAATATTACACACAATTCCCTTTCAGCTGTGGGAGTGAAGTTAGAGCCTCTCTCTGTCAGGATCTTTATGAGGTGGTCTTTAGGTCACAGCTGGGTAGATCAAGATGGTGGACATCATGGGGAGGGGCATGACCTCCATAGGTGAGCACAATGTGTGTCATGCCATCATGACATCAGCAATATGACCAGAGGCACACAGGGACAGCCCAGTCTGAAAGGCAGCCAAATACAACTAAACCCACCCTAAGCCTTCCCAAGTGACAGAATAAGTTGTCAACCAAAACCAATCCACACATTGGTACTATCTGATGTGTGTCTCATTCTGTGCTCTAGACCCATTACCTTTCTGCCTAGTGGGTGGAAATCTGGATTTACCACAGACCTTCAGGAAGGGTCAGAGTTGGTCATTTCATCAAGCATGGTTCTTAACCTTTTATTATAATGTTTATATTTTTATATATTTCCCCCATTTACATGTTAAAAGTTTTTAAACTTTTTTTAAAGTTTTGAGCTGCAAAGTCTATCCCTCTCCCCTCTCTGAGATGATAACAATTCAATGTAGTTTATACATGTGCGATCATATAAAACATTTCC
>JAQQSZ010016074.1:0-11121 GCA_028646595.1 Phalanger gymnotis | reverse complement strand
TACCCTACAGGAAAGAAGGAGGAAGAAGATAAAAAAAGGGGGGATGATGGAAGGGAGGGCAGATGGGGATGAAGGTAATCAAAAACAAACACTTTTGAAAAGGGACAGAGTCAAGGGAGAAAATTCAATAAAGGGGGATAGGTTAGGAAGAAGACTAGCTATCTAGTCTTTCACAACATGAGTATTGTGGAAGGGTTATACATAATGATACGCATGTGGCCTATGTTGAATTGCTTGACTTCTTAGGGAGGGTGGATGGGAAGGGAAGAGGGGAGAGAATTTGGAACTCAAGGTTTTAAAAAATAGATGTTCAAAAGTAAAAAAGTTTTTTTTATACAGCTAGAAAATAAGATGCACAGGAAATAGGGCATAGAGATTTATCTTGCCCTACAAGAAAGAAAGGGAAAGGGGGATAGGAGGGGAGTGGGGTGATGGAGGGGAGGGCAGACTGGGGAACAGGGCAACCAGAGTGTATGCCATCTTGGAGTGGGGGGGTGGAAATGGGGAGAAAATTTGTAATTCAAACTCCTGTGAAAATCAATGCTGAAAACTAAACATATTTAAAAAAATAAATAAATAATTTTAAAAAATTAAAGTTTGCTCCAGCATACTCCTGACAGAGTTCTTGCAAATGGGCAAGGCATTGTGCTAGGCACAATGGAAAATACACAGATGACACTGTGCCTGTCCTCATGGAGCTTAGAATTTAGCGAGATGTACACAGATCTGATTCAACAAACATATATAGATCAAGACAGACTGTGAGGGCACAGTGAGATGGAGAGAAGGGAGGTCAAAGTTCAGAGAGCAGAGACAATACTTCTTTTGGGAAGATTCATGAAGGAGCTGAGGCAGCCTTTCACCTCTGCTTTTAAACAAAGGTGGGATTTGAACAGTCAAAGTTGTAGAGGCAAAAAATATGATGATAAAAGACAACGCAGATGTTTAAAGCCTTTTAATGACATTTTTATGTAGGTTCAGGATTTGGAGCTGCCACCAAAGCCATGTCCATTGGTATGAGATATTGGAAGCCTGAGAGGTTGGAGACACTCATAGAAGTGAGCATCGAGTGTGGGCGAATGACCCACAATCATCCAACAGGTAATGAA
The DNA here is from genome assembly GCA_028646595.1 of Phalanger gymnotis. Lineage (NCBI taxonomy): Eukaryota > Metazoa > Chordata > Mammalia > Diprotodontia > Phalangeridae > Phalanger > Phalanger gymnotis. The sequence goes on along the minus strand of JAQQSZ010016074.1, from coordinate 10,012 downwards.
TGTGTTATGATGAATTGACGATCTGTTGGGCTAATGGGGGTGGGGAACCTGTGGCCTTCTAGGTCCTCAAGTGTGACCCTTTGACTGAATCCAAACTCCGTTCCCCACCTCCGGCTGCTAGAACGACGTTGCTAGCTATTTTTAAAAGTATCAGACCCTCTAATCCCAGGTTAACCAAGAACTCAAACTGTAAATCTTCCCCACAATGAAATCAGAAATCCTGTGCATTATACGTTACTTAATTTGGAGTCTATGTAAAACAGAAAAAAGAATAAACTGGTATCTATATAATCCATTTCTTGTTACTTCGTCTGGCAGAATGGTTTATCTATGCTGCCATTTTCTCTCCTACCTGTCGTTGATCTCTGATATTGGTGCCTTTTAATTTATAATTTGAATACACTCCCTGCAACAAAGTGTAAGGAGACCCTTTCACCTCCCTCATCCCAAAGACCTAGGAGAAATAACCCGGATAAATAAGTGTCTTAGTTTGCTCTAATTATAAGCAAGAATGACGTATTTGGATAGCAGTTTACATCAATGGAGGGAATATCCATATTGATGAGACCATAAATCCATCGGAGTATCTAATTATTTTAAGTACAGTTTCCTGTTTTCAAAAAATACATACAAATGTATATTTTCTTTATTTACACATATATATACATAAGCATACATGTATAAATAACTAAATATGCATAAAATATATGTGAATATGTGGGTTCTCAGAATAGGCATTATACTAATGCAGTTTATGATCATCAGAGAAAAAATTCCAATAACTGGAAACACAGTCATCCCAAGGATATGACAGTTTAGGACCACTTCCTCACACCTTGTGCTTTGGGCAGCTTTTAGCTGCTAGAAAATGACTGGGGAAGGAAGAAGTCATTTGAGGAGGGGAGAAAGAAGGAGCTAAACCATCTCATGATAAACACACACTGACACTTACACTCAGGGAAATGCTTATCTACACTAAAGCAAAGTGTGTAGGACTTCATGCTCCCTTTCAGGGCCAGTGGTACTCTTTTCAGACTTCTTTTCCCTCCACGACTGCCCTTGAAGATGTTCATTTTTAACTGAAATTTTAAAATTAATATCTTTTATTTCTACATAATCTAAATTTCCTCTTGTATCTCCCTCCTCCTATACCCAGTCGTTCCTTATCACAAAGAATATTTCTTAAAAAAAAAAAAGAAAAAGGGGGAGAAAATCAGCAAAGCCAATCAATATATTAAAAAAATTCTGATGGTATGTGCACTATTCAATACTTGTGGCCTCCTCCCCCTCCTCCAACTGCACTATCTGCAAAGCAGTGGAGAGAGATGTCTTCTTATACCTCTTTTTTGGGGCCAAGCTTGCCTTGATGTTAATTTTAACTTCATTATATAAAATAATGGTGTCAAGGGTTGTGAATAAAAAGCACCAGTTCAGCAGATTGAAATAGAAAGACTTGAAAGGGCATTCAATAAAACTAGAGCAGACTTCTATTCATTGGGTGAATGCCCTGGTGAGCATATAAGTATGGATTCCAGATATTAAATGTGTCATTGCTATTCATGGTAGCCTAAACAATAAACTCAACAAACTAGTTTCTAAAATTATGCAAACTAAAGTATAAAAGTATATAATGCAATTTTTTTTCATTTTTAGTAACATTTTATTCCAGGTACTATATCTTTGATTTTAAAAAATTCGTTGGTGATCTTTGCCTTAATAACAGTCATTTTCCATGTAGCCATCATATTAAACCCCTCAAAAATTAAGCAAAAATATCCCACACAGAAAACTTGTCTGAAAGCATACATAGCATCCTATCCTAAAAGGCCCTCATCTCTCGGCTATGAGAAAAAAGAAATATTTTACTAAATCTTCCCACAGGTCCTGCATTGGTTTTTGCATTACTCAAAGTACAGATTTTTTTAATGATCTTTTCATTTATATTTTGTATTTGTTGCATATATTATTCTCTTGATCTAGCTCATTTCATTATATATTACTTCACACAAATCTTTCCACATGTTACTGAATTTTTCATATTCATCATTTTTATCTTATGATAATATTCTATTGAATTTGTATACTATATTTTTTTCTAGCATTAATTTCAATAAAATGGTGGGCATTCAAATTTTTCTTTCTTTTCTGGAGTTAAGCATATTTTAGTTGGTTCAATTGCTAAAAAAGTTTTAAATATTATTTTATATGAAATATAAATTATTATAGTGTTTTATAGAAATATAAATTGATATTTCATTTTATATAAAATACAATTTAGTATTTTATATAAATTATTTTATTATACAAAATCTTTTATATATTATTTTACACAAATTTTATAGCTAATTTTACATAAAATATAAATTGTTACACGATATAAAATATATTATATGATATATTTAAACACATAATTATAATAATTATAATATATATAATTATAATAACACATAATATATAAAATTATATATAATTATTATATTTAAATTATATCATTTAATTAAAATATTATTTTTAAAAAGAAGGAAACTGGCAACATAATTTATAATAACATATAATATATAATATATTATATAACACATAATATATAAAATTATATATAATTATTATATTTAAATTATATCATTTAATTAAAATATTATTTTTAAAAAGAAGGAAACTGGCAACATAATTTAGTAGGGTTCCTATAGCATTTTGCTAATATATTCCAAAGTGTTCTTTTTCAAAAGTATTTACATTTCAATATACTTTAACTGTAGCTACATATCTTATATCAGTATTCTGACAACATTCTAAAGAAATGTTATGGCTTGAAATTGGAACAGTTATGCATTTTAAAAAAAAACTTCGTTCCCCTTTAAATTTTTAAACATGAACTTCAGCAACAAGTGTCACTATTTTTGTTGTGACACGTGTTCTCACAAGACTAGAACATTCCATGAGGGTAAGTGGAGTGATATCATGGTATTCAAAAGGACAATTAGGCACTGTGGATTTACAAAGCAAATTAGAATATTTTTGTTTCTTCAACTCAGCTCCAGTCTCTTGAAACAATCCATAATTAATGCTTTTGTGATAGGCAAAACATTTGAGAAAGGCTCTTAGCCAAGTGTGTAGTAGCTTTAAGAAGATGAAACCACCTTCTACAGGAAACCTTTGCAAATCTGTCATAATTCTAATGCTTTTCCTTTTGGTTATTTCCTATTTATTTTCTATTTAGTTTATCTGTATGTAGCTCTTTGCTTGTGATCTCCCTCACTAGATGGTAAGCTCCTTGAGAGCAGGGACTGTTTTTTTGCCCTTTTTTGTATCCCCTGTGCTTAGCAGTAGTAGTTGGCCCTAGTTCAAATGTTTCAGTTGTGTCTGATTCTTCATGACCCCATTTGGGGTTTTCTTGGCAAAGATACTGGAATGGTTTGCCATTTCCTTCTCCAGTTCATTTTACAGATGAGGAAACTGAGGCAAACAGGGTTAAGTGACTTGTCCAGGATCACACAGCTAATAAGTGTCCAAGGCTAGATTTGAACTCAAGTCTTTGTGACTCCAGGCCCACTCTCTATCCATTGCACCACCAGCTGTCTGGCACATACTAGGTGCTCAATAAATGCTTATTGACTAACTGAGGTATAAACTATATTTCTAGCCCTTGGTTTAGCAATTTGCCTTTCACGGGCCCTATGAATAGACATCAGTACTTCAACAGATCTGTGCCCTCATCCCTCCAAAAGTGCAGCTCATAGTCTAGTCATGTATTTTTCATCTTGTGGCATTCATTCATATTCTTCCCTAAGTCACCCATAGGATAGCTCCCCAAAGTGCTTGGGGTCTTAATTTAGGGCTTTTAACCATCTTGTTATTGTCACTTAAAAGTTTCATCTTTCCAAGCAGATGGGCAAAAATCCATCCAATTAAATGACTTTTCCTAATTAGGTAAGAACTTCTCTGAAAGATTCCAGTAGAATGCAAGCTTGTTTTGTCTTTATATCCCCTGTGCACAGCAAATAGAAAGCACTTAATAAATGCTTATTGATTATATTATAATTGTGCTTCCTATAGAAATGCCCTGATAGTATTAGGAATTTACCTAATATGTTATTAACAGAAAATGAATAATTTAAATTGGTTTTGATTTAAAGGATATTTAGGCTATTTCTGATTATTAAGCTTTGCATATTTATTAAAATAATGAGGCCAATAGTGAGGGCAGCTAGGTGACACAGTGGATAGAGCACCAGGCCTGGAGTCAGGAAGATTCATCTTCCTGAGTTCAAATCTGGCCTCAGACACTTCCTAGCTGTGTGACCCTGGGCAAGTCACTTCACCCTCTTTGCCTCCGTTTCCCATCTGTAAAATGAGCTGTAGAAGGAAATAGCGAACCACTCCAGGATCTTTGCTAAGAAAACTCCAAATGAGGTCACGAAGAGTTGTACACAACTGAAAATGACTGAACAATAATAAAGAAGGTTGCAGTTCTGATCCCTATATGGACATTTACTTCTCTGATTCATAGCTATTGACGAATCCTAATACCCACCCATTGTCTTATAAACGTAGACAGTGGGGAGCAAGAGAAGAGAACGTAGATCAATTAGGGCAGATCTGTTACCCCTCTTGGCAAAATAATTTAAAATACTTGCCTTCCTGCTGAGAGCAGTTATCGATAGTGTCACCTGCATGTATAGAGTCCTAGAATTTCCAGGTGGGAAGGGACCTGAGAGGCCATCTCATTTTGTACTTGAACTTGGGCAGAAATGCCTACTTTCACATTTTTACCATGTAGTCATCCAGCCTCTGTTTGAAAACCTCCAGTGATGGGGAACTCACTACCTCCTAAAATAACTCATTCCACTTCTTCTCGGCTGTAACTGTTGGAAGAAGGAAACTGGTAGAGAAGGAAATGGCAAACCACTCCAAAATCTTTGCCAAGGAAACCCCAAGTGGGTTCTCAAGGAGTCAGACACAACCAAAATGACTGAACAACAACAATTCCCCAGTGAAAATCTATTCTTTGCTCTATTAGTCCATTGCTCTTAGTCCTAGCTGGACACCTAGGTGGTGCAGTGGGTAGAGCACTAGATCTGGAAGCAGAAAGACCTGAGTTCAGATCTGCACTCAGACACTTACTAACTGGGTGATCCTGGACAAGTCACTTAACCCTGTTTGTCTCAGTGTCCTCATCTGTAAAACGAGGAAAACTGTAGCACTTACCTTGTGGGATTGTTGTGAGGATCAGATGAGGTGGTGATTGACAAGGACCTGACACATAGTAAGCACTACATAATTGTTAACTATTACTTATGTTGTTGTTTTTGTTATTGGGGCAAAATAAAACAAGTCAAGTAATCAGTCAACAAATGTTGATTACACCCTAGCATGTCCCATGCTAGGAAGCAGAAGTGAAGCAGCCCTCCTTGCCTTCAAAGATCATACAATCTGGCTAGAGGAGATAATGTGCACATGTATAGATATACTGTATAAAAAAAATAAGTTGAACGGGCAGCTAGGTGGAGCAATGAGTAGAGCACCAGCCCTGGAGTCAGGAGGACCTGAGTTCAAATCCGGACTCAGACACTCGGCACACTTACTAGCTGTGTGACCTTGGGCAAGTCATTTAACCCCAATTGCCCTGCCTTCTTCCCTCAAAAAAAAATAAGTTGAAGGCAATAAAAACTGGGGATGCCTAAGCATAGCCAGGAAGGAAATTAGGAGTTTTAAGACACAAGTGGAAAAGAGCTAATGTAAACACATACGAATGAAGTATCATAGAGGAGGAACAGTAAGAAGCCCAAATATATGTGTGTGTATGTATATATGTATATGTATATATGCATGTGTAAAATAAGGCTGGGAAGGTAGGTTGAGGCCACATTACAAAAGGCTTTCAATGCCAGAAAGAGTTTATTTGTATTTGTTCTGAAAAGATTCAGTCTTTTATTCTCTGATTTCTGAAATGCCTTTTTTACATGATGCCTAGTCAATTAAATGAATTGAATATTCCTTCTGCCTTCTTGATGTTGTTCAGTTGTGTCCAGCTGTTCATGACCCCATTTGGGGTTTTCTTTGCAAAGATATAGGAATGATTTGCCATTCCCTTCTCCAGCTCATTTTACAGATGAGGAAACTGAGGCAAACAGGGTTAAGTGACTTGCTCAGAGTTGCACAGCTAGTAAATGTCTGGGTCTGGATTTGAACTCGGTTCTTCCTGACTCCAGGACCAGTGTTCTATCCATTGTGCCACCTAACTGCCCATTCCTTCTACCTATTCATCCCTAAAGTATTCTCCACGACAGACTAAATGTTCCTAGTTTCTTTAACAGGTTTTCATATGATATTATTCTGAATCTTTTTAACATATACTGATTGCCCTCCTTTAGATGTTCTTCAGCTTGTTAAGATGGGGTGTACAGGGTATTCAAGGAGGACTAGCACCTCTGGTATGAGGGTTTTTCAGGGCTGTTCACCCACCTTTGGTGTCTACCTGTCACCCAACCCTCACCTGTGGCTGGCTCCAAGGAAGCTGTAACATGCATAGTAACCACACCCTGGTAAAACTGTCTCAGCAGATGTCTCAGCTAAACCAAGCTGAGTGTAACCTGTGGGCCTCAAACCCATTTGTGAGTTAGCGAGGTGTCTACCCCAAGATGTGAAGACTTCCCCCCTCAGAATAGGCAGCTGAGAACAGTTTGTCCCAGTGGCCATGAAGGCAGCTGAAGAAGGCATTGTGGAACACTTAGAGCCTGGTCAGACATAGAAATTGCCAGGGTCATCCACCATTCCTGGGGCCATTAGCTTTTCTTTTGTCTTGCCACTGGACTTCGATGACTCTGGAAAAGAGAATGAGGCCAATGACTTTGTGCAACTTTGCCTCACTCAAATCCAATTCACAAACAAGTTAAGACTTCACTGCATGATGTCATTGGTCCTCTAAGAAAACAAAGGATGAACAGCTTCTCAAGGTTCTTCTTAAAATGTGGCATCCAGAACTGAAGTTAGCCATAGGATATTCCACTAGAGATCTCCTTCAAAGCTGAGAAGGAACTATTTATTAATCAGTTCTCTTTGGATCAAATCATTCAACTAGTTCTAGATTCCAGTCCATATCTCCCCATCTTGTCCATAAAGATACCACTAGAAATTTTTTCAACTGGCATTCTAAAATCCAGATAACTGTGCTGATGGTATTCCCCTGATCTACCCAACTAGTAAGCAGCCTAATAAAAAAGGAAATAAGATTAGCCTGGCACGCCATTTCTTTCTAAACCCAGACTGGCTTACAGATATCACCGCTTCTCTTTCAAAGTGTTCACAACTTATCCCTTTAATGATGTGCCATAGAATTTTGGAAGAGACAAAATAAAGTTCGTCTACATGTAGTTTGAAGAATTCACCTTCCCTTTATTTCTGAAAATCAAAACAACACATCAAAAATAGCACTTTTTAAAGAACATTTGCATGAATCCTGGTCTTTTTGCTATTTAGAATCATTCTTCTGTTCTCTTTGAGTAGATCTGATGGATAATAAGACTTTTCTCTGTCCAAATGACTTGAATGCTGGGAATTTTATTTTTGTCATTTCTTATTTATACTTCATAAATGTGATGTGCTTTGCTTAAGCACACATTCTCAGATTTACATGAGTTTTAATCTCAACAGATACAAGACAAAAATTGACCCCACCAACTGTGACACAGCATTTAGCCAAAGAAAGTTAGAAGAAAAAAATACAAGAACACTGAATCTAGGATAGAAAACCCATTTTAATAAGGAAACATTTGGAAAGTTCCTGATTTATGGCCAGGAACCAGTCCAAAAATATAACAGAACAAATCAAAGATGATAAATTTAGTACAAACTGGGTTCATACAGGGCAAAATATACAAAAAATAACGTCACATCTTAAAGCCTAATTTACCAACCCAAATGGTGGTTCACATTAATTCAGATGTAGGCGAATCAAATCATTCTATGTATTTATAGTTACTGGCTTTTTGGCATCATATTTATTTATTAGAATTTGAATAAGGGTATTTTATATTATGGTCTGTCTTATTAAACCAGTGCACAGAAGGCAGCATATGTGAAAAGTAATGGTTCTTGTCTCACCAATAGGACAGACTTACAAGCACTGGGGGAGAGGTCAAATACTAATAATAGCTAACATTTATATAGAGCTTACTATGTGCCAGGCACTGTGCTAAGCACTTACTAATTATTATTTCACTTGACCCTCACAGCAGTCCTGGGAGAGAGGCACTAGTATTATTCCTATTTTACAGATAAGGAAATTGAGGTAGAGAGAGGTTAAGTGACTTGCCCAGGATCACACAGCTAGTAAGTGGCTGAGGCTGGATTTGAACTCAGGTCCACTGATCTATCCGCTGTACCATCTAAGGCATGATGTTTGCCCTTTCAGAGCTCATAGCTTGACAGGGGTTATGTGCAATGCACAGATAACTAAAATGCAGAGACGTGGGAGAGATGCAAACCAAGTGCAACAACGAAGTCAAAGAGAGGAAGGATTATTATGGGTGGGGTATGGGAAAAGGACCAAGGACTGTTCCATTATAGCAGCGGCATTTGATATGGGCACTGAGGGATGGGCAGGATTTCAAAGTATCATAGAATCTCAAGTTTTGGAGGGATGTTAGAGGGCATCCAGTCCAATCTGTGTCTGGCCAAGAATCCCCTCAACATTTAGAACATTTCAAGGATAAGGAGCAGCTGAAGCTTAGAGGCAAAACATTCATGAGAGAGCAAGTAGGCCAGTCTGCCTGGAGTACAGTCATGTGGAGGGGCGTAATGATAGGGATGCCATGGCGGAGTCTGTTCTGAATTTATCTAAGAGGGTTGACACATGGAACATCTTTCCACAACATGAAAAATCCCCTTGGCTCTTTAGACAGCCTTCATTTATGTGCTATTCTCCACGACTAGAATATTCTCTGTCCTCACCTGTCTCTTAGAATCTCTTGTTTCCTTCAAGACGTAACTCAAGCACTGCCTTCTATAGGAAACCTTTTCTTGTCCCTCCACTTGTATTGATGCCTTCCCTGCCAGAACAACCTTGTCTCTTCTTTGTATATATTTTATTTGTACTTATGTATGTGCTGTTTTCCCCAAGAGAATATAAGCCCCCTGAGGCCAGGGACTGTTTCACTGCTGCTTTTGTATTTCTAGCACCTATCACACACACACACACACACACACACACACACACGTATATATTATATTTTGTATTGTATGTAATGTGTATACACATGTGTACATATACATGTGTGCATGCATATGTGTCACATGTTTGTGCGTGCCTATACGTGTCATGTGTACATTACATGTATGTATGTGTCTGTATCTATCTATATCCATATCTATGTCTATGTCTATATCTATGTCTATGTATATATCTATATCTATGTCTATATCTATATCTGTCTATGTCTATGTATATATCTATATCTATGTCTATGTCTATATCTATATCCATATCTATATGTATAACTGTATCTATACATACAGACAGAGAGAGAGTCAATTAGCTGTTTCTGACTCTTCGTGACCCTTTCTGGAATTTTCTTGCAAAGATACTAAAGCGATTCACCATTTTCTTCTCCAGCTCATTTTACAGATGAGGAAACTGAGGCAAGCAAGGTTAAGTGACTTGCCTGGGGTCACATAGCTATTAAGTATCTGAGTCAGGATTTGAACTCAGGTCCCCCTGATTCCAGGGCTGACACTATCCACTGTACCACCTAGCTACTGCTATCACATGTTTTAATAAATGTTTGTTGGCTGACTTGGTTACATAAGCTCAGAGATGTCCAAAAGAGGGTGCCAGTTAGTAATGACTTCCTGATTAGATGGCAGAGCTGTCACTCTTTATTTTGTTCTTTCTCTTCTGCTGTTCTTTCCCATGTCTAGGTTTCCTGGGGTCCCTATGCACAGCTCTCTTTGTTTCTTACGCCATCCAAGGAAAGCCGCTTGTGCAGTGGGGGAGAGATATGATGAAGGTGGTGCC
>JAQQSZ010016073.1:0-11121 GCA_028646595.1 Phalanger gymnotis | reverse complement strand
ACATAGCTAAATATAAACAGATAATCTTTATTGGTGATATTTGCTTCTGTTCCCTGGATCCAATCTACAAGTTAGGTCTTTAGTTGAGATTCAGTTTAGAAGTATAGATTTTTTACTGCTGCCTTTTTAATTTTAACAACATAACTTTTAAAGAAGCCCAAAATACCAACTTGATAAATTATTTCATAGAGTTTTAAAAAAGTTAATATACTAAATAAAATTTGATGCTTCTTTTTTCAAATTAAGCAATCAGTGTGGTAGAAGAACTGTGAGGCATACAGGGAAGATCATTGTATTTGGAATCTGAAGTCTTGTATTTTACTCTTTAATTTAATAAACATTACAGTTTGTTAACTGTGTGACCTTGAGCAAGTCTCTTAGTCTCCATCAACCTTGGTTTGTAACATATGGGATTCATAATACTTGTATTATCTAGCTAATAGTGTTATTTCGAACGAATCACCTTAAAATGCTTTTTAAACATGAGCCTTAGGTTTTTATCAGCTACAACTGTATGAAATATTAAAAAATCTAGATTTTTGAACGTGGTGACCTAGGTTCAAGTCTTTACTATTTAATATTTTTGTGACCTCAAACAAATCACTCAACCTCTCTGTGCCTCAATTCCTTATTTTTAAACTGAAGGATTTGTAGTAGATGACCTCTAGGGACCCATCCAGTTCATAAGCTATGATCTAAGATCTAAATCTGTGTCTTGATGGGACTGGTCTTTCTGGAAAACTAGTCTCTAGCACTACTGGGAAAGAGGGAAGGAAAGTTCACATTTATGTTCACAACATTTCTTCCCTTCTATAGGGACTTGGTCTTTTCAATCAAGGACCTGCATTGAACTACCAGTGAGATGGCTCTGGGTCTGCAGCAAATTTAGCAAATGCCATTGTAACTAGCATAAGGAGGACCAATAATAATCGAGACCCTGAAAATTTCAACTTAAGGGTGTAAAGGCAGGGAGAATTGGTATGGAGAGTGAGAGTCAGTATCCAAACAGAGTTTTTAAAAAGACAAAATGTCCATCTCTTGGAAGCAGACTGATTTCTTGTTGTACTTCAACTCTAGTCCCAAGTAGGATGGTTGGTCCAGGTCCTAGCCTGACCATTTCCCATTTCCAATGTAATGTAAGCCCCATGGGGCAGGGACTTTGTAATTTTTGTCTTTTTATGCTCTAAGACTAGCAATTATTACCTGCTTAATAAATGCCTTCACATACTATGTGCATAACAAATGCTTGACTTAAGAAAACGAATGAAGCTCATAATTATATAAAGGAAAACTTTAAAAGAAATCTTTGTAGGTTTTCATGAGTGTTTGATCCTAAAAATTGATTAACCCACCTCGGATGTCTTCAGGTGACATATGGGTTGTTTCAAATGAGGTAACATGTTATGTTATATACGTTTCTTTGCAAATCTGAAAGTCCTATATAAATACTGGTTTCTCGACCTTCTCCTCCTTTTCCTTCTCCTCTTCCTCGTAGTACTAGTACTATCAGGGTTGAGTGGTCAAAGGTAAGGGTGTGTCCTCCCTGAGACTAGAGTTTCCTTTTGAACTCCAAAACAGTTTGAACAATACACAAATATAGTTAAGGATAAAAGATGAGGTGATTAGGAACTAAAGGGCAAAAAGGAATGTGATGAGGGTGACCAGGACCTTTGTATTTCCTTTCCTGAATAATTCTTTCCCTTCTTTGTACAACCTTTATTTTCCTGACAGTAAATTAGAATTCCTACACAGATTGTAGAATTTCTCACTTGGGAATTTGAAAAACAAGTGAGACTTTATTTGAAATCAAATGATTTCAATAATAATTGTGTGTGGGAAAATGATGCAATGCTGGTGCAACTGGGAACTGAGCCAACCATTCTGGAGACCAATCTGGAATTTTGCCCAAAGAGTTATAAAACTGTCTATGCCTTTTGTCCCAGAAATACCACTATTACTTCTTTTTCCCCAGGTGGTCAGGGAGAAAGGAAAGGAACATATATGTTCTAAAATATTTACAGCAGCTCTATTTGTGGTGGCAAAGAACTTGAAATTGAGGGTATACCCATCAGTTGGGGCATGGCTAAACAAATTGTGGTATATGATTGTGATGGGATACCAGTGTGTTGTAGGAAATGATGAGTAGGTTGTCTTTAGAAAAATATGGAAGCACTTGCAAGAAATAACAAAGAGTGAAAGCAGAACCAAAAGAATGTAATATGCAGTGATAGTAATATTTTTTGTAAAATAACTGTGAATGACTAAGTTATTTTGAGTATTACTCAAATTATTACTCAGTGTATAGTCAAATCATCTAGAAAGGACCTATGAAAGAAGATACTATTCACTTCCAGGAAAGAACTGATAAATAGAAGTATTCACAGCAGGGCATTACACATATTTCTATGTCTCTATGTCTCTATGTATCTGTGTCAAATAGTTGCCTTTTATAGTTCAGGATGAGGAGGGAGAGAGGGAAACTGTTTTGAACTTACAATTTAACAGTAAATAAATAAAATTAAATAACAAAGAATAGTGGTGTGCATATACGTGTAAAGCGAGAACATGGATTGAATTGGCTATTCCATGCCCTCCAAGTTTTACCCAGGTGATGTCTGTTGATTTCAGACATTGCCACCCCAAACCGTGACTCTGCTGCCTCTACTTTTTTTTGTGTAATCAAAAGACGTGAATGTTCAAAGTGATCAGAATGCTGTCTTTTTGCTAGTAGCACCAAAGTGGTTTACAAATTTCCTTCTTATCTTGTACTGAATCAATGAAAATTGTTGTCCTCATAGTCATCCCCACTATCATATTTTCACCTCACAATGTCAGAAGAAATGTTTAAGCACAGAGACACTGAGAAGCAGAAGCTAGACATTCTAGATCAAGCTGAAAGAATATCTATGCATTCATGGCAGTTCCCTCTCAGACATATGCACTCACATTGAGTACTTTTAATGCTAGCCACACAGTGCCCTTTCCTCCTGTTTTATGATACTCCCTTCCTATGGTTTATTTTTGCTTTAAAACCTTTTAAGAAATATGACCCCAACATTTCAACAGCAAGCTCAGTCTTTATTCTATTTGTCTCTTCGTAAAAATAGAGACAATTCTATGCAGAGTCAATCTCCAAAAGAACTGAACTTACATCTTCTCCCTTGTTGGAAACTTGCCAAGAGCAGCAGAAGGAGTGAAGGGAAAAATTTACCACATCCCTTCAGTAGCCCCATTGAAACTCCAGAGTCTTGAATATCAGTTTGAGAGCTTAATTCCTGAATGGGGTGAATCATTCAGTAGAATAATTAGCTTACTCTTTAAAGGAATGATTAAAGTTGTCTTTTGAGCTGTCTTTGAACCTTGCATTGATGAGAAGAGCCAAGTCTATCACAGTTAGTCCTTACAGATACCATGTGTCTGTAATTGTGTATAAAAATCTCCTGGTTCTGCTCTCCTCACTCAACATCAGTGCATATAAGTCTTTCCAGGATATAATGAAGTGTGTCTGCTCCTCATTTCTTATAGCACAGTAGTATTCCATTACATTTATTATACCAAAAAACTCATGATGGAAAAAGCTATGTACATCCAGAGAAAGAATTATGGCATCTGAATGCAGATTGAGGAAAACTATTTGCTCTCTTTTTTTCCTTCTTTTTTAGTTTCATTCCTTCTTTCTCATGATTCATTACTTTGCTTATAATTCTCCTTTACAACTGTACTATTCTGTAAATAAATTCAATATGAAGGTATATGTAGAACCTATATCAGATTACCTGCGGTCTTCGGGGCAAAAGAGTAGGAGAGGGAGGGAGAGAAAACTTGGAACTTAGAAACTTGTGGAACTGTTAAACTAAAAATAACAAGTAAATACATTAGGAAAAAATAAACGCAATAAAATTGAAGCAGGAAAAAAGTTGTCTTTAGCACCATGGACAGGGCCTGGTGATTCAAACTCCATCAAACACAGAGTGTAGGTATGTATTTTGCTTAAAAATGTCTGAAATTAGCTTCCCCCAGATTCAATTATTTCTAAATCTAATTGCTATGAATCCATGATTGCTAGCTAGGAGTGAAGATGGGTAAATTTATCTTTCATTTCCTTCTTCACACACCCTCTACTTCAAACAGATGCACCACTAGCTGTTTGTTGAATACCATCTAATCTTTCTGATACTTACCCATGTTCTTATCCATGCCTAGAGTACAGAAGATTTCTTCTACCTCCTGTCCTTCTGCATTTCTATCTGTTGAAATCCAAGCCAACCTTTGAGGCCTGACTGAAATACTATCACTCTCAGAAAGCCTGCCTTAATTCTTTACCAGAGTTCCATGAACTTAAAAAAATTGATAGCTGTATTTCAATATAACTGACTTCCTCTCTATTTCATTTTGTGGGTTAAAAGACAAGAGGTCCATAGGCTTTACCAGTTTGCCATTGGGATCCATGATACAATAAAGTTTAAGAACCCCTCCTCTACACAAGAACAGTATCTCTCCCTCCTTAGCATTTGTCACATTTTGTCTTATATTATTGTTACTGGTGCCCATATTTTATTGGCTGTGCAGGCCATTAACTTCTTTGTGAGGAAGGAAGAATTAAGGAACAAGGGGTATACCTTGTATGGTCTAGAATGAAGCACTAACTGAACACTTAATAAATGTTTTTGAATGTAAGGAAAGAGCAAACTGACAACACATGTGGTAACAATTTGATTCAATAATATAATTGACTTGTCCAGAAATTCTTTACCAAGTGCCTAATATGGCCACTTTATCCAGCTTCTCATCTTAGTTAACATTACTTTTTTTCAGACCATGGGTCTCTATTTTACATGCAGCCTTTTTAGATCCTTGCCACATCCCAGGGAGTTTGGGATGTGATTAGATGAGAGATGTTTTCCCACAGTAATCTCAAATTGGGATGAAAGAGAAGGAAAGACTTGGACATTTCCATGTCTGTGTCCTTTTAGGTCTGTGTCTGTCTCTGTGTATACCTGTTGCTGTCTTTTTACATTTCTGTGTCCTTACATGTATTTGTGTCCTTGTGTGTGCCTTGAGTTACCTCAAGATATCTGATTGTGTCTCTATCTGCATCTGAGGGAGATTTTCCTATCCCTACTCCCTAGTGTCTTACCTGGTCAGTATGTTCTGATCTCATAAATTTACCAAACTACCTGGTTCTGTTGCCTCCTTTTGTCTCCTCCACAGTGGTCAATTCAAAGTGAAGAGATGATTGAGAATCCAGGGACCTTCTCCACCAGAAGTGATGAAAATAGATAGGGGTTGGCTATGGGAGTCCTGGTAGGATGTGAGTCATAGATGCTTGAGTTCTTCATGGAGCAGAGGAGATGAAGTCATTAATTTTTGGTGATTTGCAGGGTTGGATTGACCACTTCTGCTGCAAACACATCTATCTTTTCGATAGGGAAACTGGCTAGAGAAGGAAGTAATACCTTTTGATTACTAGTCAAGACTCAGAGATAGAAGGCATCTAGGAGGCCTCACGAATGAAGGAGAAGGATATCTTATAGTGAGTCTAGGATTAGAAGGGTTCATGGGAGCCAGTTGTTCTTAAACTATATGTCCCTCTAGGAAGCATCTCTTCTCCTCCTCGTTTCTGCTCATTAGATCTTGCTGCTCTCCTTGTTCCCTCTGGATAGATTTTAGGTAAAGACAGAATGGAGCTTTGTGCTAGAGAAGTCTAGTACACAAGATTTCCTCATTCTGTTCTCACCTCATGGGAAGTTTCTTGGCTGCTTCCATGATCTGTGTCCCCTGTGTTTCCATCTCTTTGACACAACCAAGAGAGCATGAGTTCCTGTGCAGGCAGGCCCTGGGGAACACGTACAATCTAAGGCCATTTGTTCCAGATTAAGAGGAAGAAGAAGTGTTCATGGAGGGAAAGTAAATCAACTATCAGTCATCTTGGGGAAATAAATCTATATGTCTTGGCTAGGGAACCCAGGCATCTTGGTTGTTTAGTCCTGGTCTCATTCCTCTAGGACTGTCAGCAGTGCAGAAAAGTGAAGCTTTTCTACTATTTTTACATTTGTTTGATATATTTATCATCTCTTCCTCTTCCTCCTCCTCCTTCTTCTAACACTTCTTCTTTTTCTTCCTCTTCTTCTTCTTCCTTTTCTTCTTCTTCAGAAAAGCAATAATATTTTAAAAAAAGTCAGATGTATGACTAATTGGTTTAGGGAAATTCTGATGTGGTATAGATATGCAATGATATGGTTCAGCAAATGGTGGTGTACAAAAAAACCAAAAATGATAGTTTTTAAAAAATCCCAAACCTGTGATTTCATTCATGTGCAGAAATTCTGGAAGTGGCTAGCTATTGCAGTTGATAGTGTAATCACTCTGGAATCAGGAGGACATGAGCTCAAATCTAGCCTCAGATGCTTACTAGCTGTAAGACCCTATGCAAGTTATTTAACCCTGAGTGCCTCAAAAAAGATTCTCATACTTACTAAAGCAAATGGGTAGGTATTTTGCAACAAGTAGTCTTAGAGCATTGTTGGAAGTATGAAAAGTTAAATAAATTTCCCAGGATTACACAGCCAAAATATGTCAGTTAGCAGGTTCGAATAGGATAACCAGGAGAACTAGAGGATCCTGTCTGCTCAAAGAGGATGAGATAGGCATGAAAAATCAGCAGGTAGCAGTGAGATGGAGACCTAGAAGATCATAAATGTTGGGTGATTGGGGTAGAGGGACTCAGCTATTTAGAAAATTTTGGCATTGGAGCACTGGAGGATTGATGTTTTGGTACAGAGGGAATGGGCATCCAGAAGGGATTCTCAGGTATGCATCAGAACACACTCAACAGCTTCATGAAATGAGACTGATTCCTCTCTTACATCTAGCTTTTCCAGACTCTTGTGGATAGTTTTGAGGGAATTACATTGTATTAAAGTCCTAGGTAGAATGGTCTTATGTACAAACAAGTTGTATCTAGGATAAATAGGAAGTAATTAACAGCTGGAAAAGGTGTTAGGAATTAAGAGAAATTGGGAAAGGATTACTGTAGTAGGTGAGATTTTAGCTGAGACTTTCAGGAAGCCTAGAGGTAGAGATTAGAAGGGAGAGCATTCCATGCATGGGAGACAGCCAGTGAAAATGCCTGAAGTTGAAAGGTGGGTTATGTTGTATGAAGAACAGCAAGGAAGCCAGTGTCATTGGATCAAACAGAACATGGTGAGGTGCAATGTATAAGAAGACTGGAAAAGTGGTAGGGGAAGTTCGAATGTCTTTGAGAACCCAAAAGAGGAGCCACTAGAGTTTAAGTGAGGTGATGTGGTTAGATTTCTGACAAAGGAAGATAATTTTGACAGCTGAGTGTAGGATGGAGTAGAGTGGGGAGAATTCTGTGGCAGGGTGACTAATGATTAGACTGTTGGAACGGTCCAGACTCTAGGTGATGAAGGTCTGTACCAAGGTGTTGACAGTGTCAGAGGGTAGGAGGGGGTGATATAGAAAGAGATGTTATGAAGGTAAAATCAACATGCCTTATCACTAAACTGCCTATACCCTTTGACCCAGCAACACCACTACTAGGTCTATTTGTAAAGATGATTAGGAAAAAAGGAAAAGAATCTATGTGTTCTAAAATATTTATAGCAGCTCCTTTAGTGGTGGCAAAGAATTAGAAATTGAGAGGATGCCTATCAATTGGGGAATGCTTGAACAAGTTGTGGCATATAAATGTAATGGAATATTATTGTGCTATAAGAAATGACACGCAGAAAGATTTCAAAAAAACCTGGAAAGATTTCAATCCACGTATGCTGAGTGAATTGAGCAGAACCAAGAGAACATTTTACACAGTAATAACAGCATTGTGAAATGACCAACTTTGATAGACTTTGCTCTTCTCAACAATAACAATGATCTAATGCAATTCCAAAAGATTCATTATGGAAAATGCTATCCACATCCAGAGAAAGAACTATGGAGTCTGCATGCAGATCAAAGCATACTATTTTCTATCTTTTTCTTTCTTGTGGTTTTCCCCTTTTGTTCTGATTCTTCTTTCACACCATGACTATTATGGAAATATGTTTAATATGATTGTAAATGTGTAGCTTATATTACATTGCTTGCCATCTTGGGGAGGGGGAAAGAGAGGAAAGGAAGGAGAAAAAATTGTGGGACTCTAAATCTTATAAAAGTGAATGTTGAAAACTATCTTCAAACGTAATTAGAAAAGAAATAAGTAAACCCCCCAAAGTTTGTGGAATGATATGGAGGCTGTTGATTGCCTGGTTCTTCTGCTGATCTGTTTGACTGGATCCTCACAGGGTATCCTTTCTGGATGGGTGTCTCAGCTGAGCTTTCTCTTCATAGAAGTCATCTAGTCTCAGCTGAATGGGTCAGTCTGCTGCTGGGTTGGTTCAAGGAAGTCATTTGGCTGTTGCATTGACTCGTTACCAGGCTTGGTTACTTCTGGACTGCACTAGGTAGACCCCTCTGACATTAGGGAGCTGCTGCCAGGCAGGGTTGGGCAAGCCGCTTTGCTATAGGCAGCAGGTACTGGAATGGGCCAGGCAGATTGCTCTCTCATTAGGCTCTTCTTAGTTTCTGTTGCACAGGCTGATATATTGGACTCCTTGAGATCATACTTTGATGTGCAGCTACAGTATTTTACCACCTTCAGCCACTGGTCTGGAGGGCTGGTATTACATTACCTTCTGGTATTGTACTCTTTTCACCTAGTGATATAGTGCTCTTTCAGACATGGCAATAACTTTAATGGGATATTAGCAGAAGCTTCTTCTCTCTGACTCCTGTAGACCCTTGGCTCTGAGATTTCCCACTTCAAGGAGAAGAGTTCTAGCCTCTGTTATTTGATAATCCTTCTTTCAATAAGGTAATCAGCCTTGGCTTATGGTGATCAGCTTCAATTCAGTTATATTTTGTAGGCATTGGAAATAGAAAAGAAAGACATTTGGAGTCTTATACAGATGACTAGGTAAGGACAAAAGTATGAGTGCAATCTGGTTCTTTGTTGATCTCTTCATATGGTGAAACCTCAGACCCATCCTGAAGTGTGAAATACTTATTCTGAATCTTAAACCTTCCCCACTTACATTGCAAGGCCTCTGGCTTTTTACCCCTCTTGGCCTTTAGGCCCTGGTGAAGCCTCAGTGGGACAGACTATTACATAGCTAAAACATTGCTGTCCATGATGCCTGCAATCCAAATAAAGAAGACCAGGGTCCTGCAGGCTGTATGGGTAATGGCCTGATGTCCTGTCATTAGGGCATGGAGACCTTTGGGCACTATGGTGGAGGTGAAGCACAGGTCTTCTATGGACAGATAGATATAGACAGATAGGAGCATGCACAAAGGCATGTGAAGGTATCGATCTCAAATAGTACATTCCATAACAGAACTCCATCTCCTCCTCCAGCCCATCTCTGACATCTCTGGCTTCCAGCTTTCTTGGCTACATTCAAGTCTCAGCTAAGATGTCACCTATAGGAAACCTTTTTTTATGTCTCTTAATTCTACTGCCTTTCCTCTGTTCATTATTTCTAAGTTAACGTGTATATAGCCTGTTTGCACATAGCAGTTTTAATGGTATGTACCCCATTAGATTGCCAACTTGTGAGAAATGACCATCTTTTATTTTTCTTTGTATCCTCAACACTTAGCAGAGTACCAGGAAAATGGTAGGCACTTAGTAAATGCTTACTGATGGACTTACTGACATCATTTGAGGGCATCACCATCACTTTACTTACTCAGGTTTGCATACTTGGTGTCATCCTTTTTTTTTTTTACTCTACCTTACCCTCTCTATGTCCAATTATTTACCAAGCATTACTGATTTTACCTCCACTATATCTCTAATATTCATTGCCATTTCTCTGCTCCCATTGCTACCACCTCAAATTGATCTGGAATATTTCAGTAGCCTCCTAAATGTTCTTCTTACCTCAAGTCTCTCATGTCTCCAATCTATTTTCCCAAACAACTGTCAAAGATATACTCCCAAAGCATAGCTTTGACTGTGGCACTCCTTCATTTAAAAACTTCTAGTGGTTTTCTACTGCTTCTATGACAGACATTTGAACGCTGTTTCTATAAAATATATATATATATAATATATATACATATATATGTATACACATATATGTACTTCATACATATATATTTGATATTTTTTCCTCCAACATAGTTTCCTTTGTAATCCTATGTATTTTATGTATTTATTAATATTATTCTGAAAAGGGATCCATAGATTTTATCAGAATGCCAAAGCAGTCCATCACACACAAAAAGGTTTATAGCCCTTATTCTAGGACAAAATCCATTGTTTGGTATTAAAAGTCCACTGTCAACAGGATTTTTCCTGTTTTTCCATGCCCATTGGTCTTTTGCCAACATTGCAAAGAAACCAGTCTAATTTCTGTTTTCTGTACATGTCATTCCATCTTCCATCTTTATGCTTTTGTACTAGTTGTCCTCCATGCTTTTGCATCACTTCTTTTATTAAGTAGTAAGATCCTATATAACAATTCACTTGCAGGGTGAAGAGCATAAGTTTTGTAAAAGATTATCTTCTAACCTTAGAATGACTTTCTGTAAAGCTCAGCTCAGATGCCATCTTTTACTTGATATCTTTCCTGAATCCACCAGCTTATAATGCCCCCTGAAACTAATTTGTATTTACTTTGTATATATTTCGTTTTTATTTATATATGTATATATTGTTTTCTGCAAGTAAGCTTCTTGAGGGGAGGGATAGTTTTATTTCTGTCTTTGTTGCCCCTGGTCCTTGTATAGGAGCTGCTATAGAATAAGTGCTTAATAAACACTTTGCTTGATACTAAATGTTGGTTAAATTAAATTGAGTTCTAAGATTCTAAGGCATTTGCAAGATTGCTTTTGTAAGAATCAGTCTGCGTAGAGCTAGCTTCATGTCCTGATTTCTCAGGCTATAGATAAAGGGGTTAAGCATGGGGGTAACCACAGTAAAGATAACTGAGGCCACTGTGTCTACAGCTGAGTATGAGGATGAGGGGCGCAAATAGATCCCCAGTACGTCCCCATAGAAGAGGCAAACCACAGTGAGGTGGGAACCACATGTGGACAGGGCTTTCTGTATTC
>JAQQSZ010016072.1:0-11122 GCA_028646595.1 Phalanger gymnotis | reverse complement strand
CCATCTTGGCTCCGCCCCCCTCTGAAAAAGGATATTCTAAAGAGAATGATGTGGATGTACAAGAAACTTATTGACAAATTTGAGTTTTTAAAAGTAAAGTACAGAATACTAAACCAAGGATAGGTAATAGAGGATTAAGGCAAGAGTGGCATAGTACTATAAAAAGTAATGTTAGGAGTATAAAAGCTTAGAGTGAGGTAAAACTCATTTTCCAGAAAATAGAAATGTGTGTTTAAGGTTTGTTGAGAACTGGAAGAAAGTTGAAACACTATTCAGGATGGACGAGTTGATGATAATGGATGAGGGAGTGAAGATAGAAATACTCAACTGCTATTTATTCTGTTTGCTCTGCCAAGAAGAATAATCTTCAAACTAGGACAGTCGCTGTAATTTAGTGATAGAAATGAAACTGGAACTAGGTCTTTTGATTTCTTAAGTTTTATCCTATGTCCTTTGTACAATTGTGATACATTGATATAGAAGTAGATTGATTGATAGACGCACACAAATATATGAGATGAAGGGAAAGGAGGGGGAGAAGAGAAGGGAGCCAGGGTAGGGAGAGAGAGGGAGAGAGAGAGAAAGAGAGAGAGAGAGAGAGAGAGAGAGAGAGAGAGAGAGAGAGAGAGAGAGAGAGATGCACATTTCTTATAAGGAGGATGTTTAGTACATTGGAGGTTTATGTTAATTCCATTGTTCATAGTTGATTCCCAATTAATTCTTATTGAATCAGTGAATAAATGAGGACTTATGTACCACAACATATAATGAAGTCTTCTGATAAACCCCAAGGGTAGCATGTGAATGAGTTGCAGTAATGCGTCTTTGATATCTGTTTCAACAAAGAATAAAGAAATGTCTTTCAATTAAAATGGAAGTCAGTGTAGTGTAGTGCATAGAGTCATCTTTGCTGTATGACCATGGACAAGTCACATGACCTGTTAGCAACTCAGTCAACTTTCTAAGACTATAGGTTACAAACAAATTGATTAGCATCAATAGAAAGACTTCAGTCTACATCCATGGAGGACTTTTCCGCACCAGGAGTTCTCCATGTTGATGAAATTCTAGCTCCAGATCTTACTCATTACCCTGCAAAAATTCAAATAAATTAATAACTTTTTCCTGGACTTTTAGGACAATACAAAGACATTCTAGAAGGTATTTTATAGCATTCCAGATGAAGCTTTTATTATTCTTCACTATTCAGTGTAACTTCATTATGGCATGATCTCCTGCAGCCTAACCTTTTAATTTCTACATGGAAGAGAGATGTTAAAATGAATAGGTCACTTCAGTCATCAAAGTGTGATTGCCCTGCCCCCTCCACAGAAGGGAGAGAAGAGTCCTTTTTCTGAAGCCTTGAAAATGTTTATTACTTGATGATTGCTAGAACAACTGCTAAGAACATATCCGCATTTTTCTTATGAGAGAAATAGCTTAGGCTTATGGTTTTTATTTTTCTCTTTGGACTTAACAGAGAAAGAAATAAGAGTGGGAAGAAAGAAAAGGAGAGAGGAAAAAATGAGGCAAGAGAAAGAAAAATGAAAGGAAAAGAAAGACAAACACAAGCAAGAAACCATGGAATCCTTAATGAGTAGAGAGGAGGGAGGTTCTTTGCAAAGTATCTGTGGGATTGTTATGTCTCTAGCACAGTGTCATTATCAATTAAGTATAAGGATTAGAACAAAGAAAAGTAGAGTCATTACTCAGCCTTTGTTATCTTGAATATCTCTTATTTTGTATCCAATTTCAACTCCCAAGGCCTAAGTATTTTGTGCTTGCCCTTATGTATTCCCACCTGAATTGTCAGTCTACTCATTCATTAATTTATCCACTATTTATTAATTATAAGTCCCAGGCACCAAGAATACACAGACAAAACCCCCAAACAATTCCTGCCCTCAAGGAAATTACATTCTACTGGTATAGCACTCTGTACAACTATATTTTCAAGAAATACAATACAAGAAATACATAAATATTTTATTTATATGGCTATTTACAATATTTATAGAAGTGCTAAACTGATTTTACCTGAATCTTTCATTTTGAGGTAAGTCACTTATCCTCCTCAATGCCACTTGCACTATCTGTAAAACTGGAAAAATTGAGATTTCCTTTACAAATTATAGAGTCTCAATATAGAAATAGACCTGAAACATTATCTACCTGAAACTGCCTTGTATTACAGGAAGGCTGTTTTCTCCAATGCTTGTGACAGGTGATCATCCATCCTGTATTTAAACCCTTCTGGTGAAGGAGATCTGATTCCTTTACAAAATAACCCATTTGTTGCTGGACAGCTCCACTTGTTAAAATTGGATGTCCTATTAAATTGAAATCTCTCCCTCAGTCTACCTTCTCATCTTAGTTCTTTGGAATGATAGAAAACACATTATTTTTCTATTTTGAATGAAACCTTCCAAATGGGTTAGAAGAACTCTCAAGTTCCCCTATACATACAGCTTAAACATCTCTGAACTTGTTCAACCATTCCTCACGTGGTGTGACTTCTGGTCATTTTCTGGTCCTATTTTGGTTTGTCCATATCTCTACTTAAAGTGTGGTCCTCAGAATTAACCACAATACACCAAGTCTGGTCCAAAAAAGCAAACAACGGGACTTTGACTTCAAAGGATGGGAATGTTTTGTGTAATGACAGTCTTACTTTCCTCCCAGTTGAGGCTGTTTAAACCCCAAGTATAGGCTTAACTTTTGCCAGGAATAAATCCAGCCCCTATATGGGGAAAATATAACAGCAGATAGATCTGTAGCTCAGATGATAATAGCCAGGTCCTAGCTTTTGTCATGATGGATCTTCCTAATACAGAGCATGTACCTTTCTGTATACAGTGGTAATTCTCACTCCTGAGGTGACCTGTTCCCTTCCAATAATCCTTCTTATTTATTTGTTTTATTTATTTGCTTACTTGCTTGTTTGTTTGTTTGTTTTGCATCTTGCGACTTTTCTAAACTTACTCATTTTTCTAACTAATTTTTGGTTCATTATGATTTTCTAAGTAAATCTTGTCATATCATCTACCAAAAGCATTAATATTTTTCTTGTTGTCCATAATGACTCCTTCAATTTATCTTTGTTACCTTATTGCTGTTGCTGAAATTTCTAGCACTATGTTCAGTTGTGGTGGTGATATGGTTATCCTTTTCAATTTTTTAAAAAAAATTATTTTTAGTTTTCAACATTCACTTTTATAAGATTTTGAGTTCCAAATTTTCCCCTTGCTTACCTCCCCCTGCCAAAGACAACATGCACTCTGGTAGAGGCTATACTTATGTGATCATATTAAACATATTTCCACATTAGTCATGTTGTAAAAGAAGCATCAGAACCCAAGGGAAAAGCCATGAGAAAGAGAAAAAAAGAACAGAAATCATATGCTTCCATCTGCAATCAGACTTCTGGATGTGGATAGCATTTTCCAGATGATGGTAATTCTTGCTTTATCCCTGATTGTATTGGAAAGTTTTCTTCATTACATATACTATTTGCTCTTGGTTTCAGATAGACTTTATTTATGGTATTAAAGAAAGATTCATTTATTTATATCCTGTCTTGATGGATCTTGAGGGTGAGGAAAGAGAGAGAAAGAAAGAAGCCTTTTAAGCATCTGTTCATAAAACCATGTAACCATGTAGTTTTATCATTAGTATTTATTAACATGATTTTCATTGTTTTTTCTCATGTTGAACCAAACTTACATTACCTTAAAAAAGTCCAACTGGAACATAGTTCATACTCTTTCTAGTATATTGTTGTTATAGTCTATCTGGTAAATAGTTTTTTTTTAATTTTCATGTCATTGTTTGTTAGGGGTATTACAGGTCTGTAATTTTCCTCCTCTGCTTTCTCTCTCATTGAAATATCAAGATCATATTTGCATCATAGAAAGAGAATTGAAGGGTGCTGTCTTTTCATCTTCTTGTAGTTTCTCTAATATTAGGCTAAATTAAGCTTTTAATGTTTTATGGAATTCATTTATAAATCTATCTGGTCCTGGAAATCTCCCACTTTGGGAGTATATTTATGGTTTATTAATTTTTTTCTGACACTGGGTTACAGATCGGGTAGCAACCTAGGATTGATGCATTAAGACAGAGAGAATTATGAAACCTCTGTATGTTTCTTTAAGACAATACTTACTTCCATTTCCATAAGATGATTATGGAATAATGATTATAATAGTAATTAATATTTATTTAAAAATAGATGTATGTACTCTAAAGTTTTTCCATTATTATTTTGTCACTGAAGGGGAACTTTCAGTGTGGAAACTCCCCCAAAAAAATGCAGATTGGCAACTCTTCTGTAATTTAGAGCCTTAGAGATTGCTTGGTTGGCGACACTGAGAGTTGAAATGATTTTGTTGTTTTTCAGTTGTGTTCAACTCTTCATGACCTCATTTGGGCTTTTCTTGGCAAAAATACTGCAGTGCTTTACCATTTCCTTCTACAATTCACTTTACAAATGAAGAATTGAGGAAAACAGGGATATATGACTTGTTCAGGGTCACAGAGCTAGATTCTGAGGTTGGATTTGAACTCTGGGAGATATTTTCCTGACCTCAAGCCTGGCACTCTACTGCACTACCTTACTGCCCCTGAAGTGATTTACCCATGGCTAAGCAAAATTCTTAATATTTGTCAGAGAGAAAATACGAATTCAGGTCCTCCTGAGTCCAAATCTGACTCTCCATCCATTGCCCTATCCAGCTTCTTGACATTTACATAATGCTTAATATTTTATAAAGTGACTTCTTTCCAACCCCTTATGAGAAAACCAATGTCAACATTATCATCTCCATTTAATTGATGAAAAAACAGGCTTATAGAAATTCTAGGATTTTCCCAAGGTCACATGGCTAATAATTGTCAGAGGCTAGAGAAAAGCTGAAAGGCATTCTGAATCCAGGAGTCTTTTCAGTATACCAATCAGTTAATTGACAACCATACATTAAGTGTCCAATAGGTGCCAGGCACTTGTAGTAACTACAGAGACAAATGGAAAAAAAAAACATCACTTAAGGTTCTTATACTCCATCAAGGAGTTTATATCTATTCTGCCTACTGAAAAACAAATTAGTTTGAGAAAAGGGACCCTCATACTTGGTGGCACAATGGATAGAGTGCCAGGCCTAGTATCAGAAGATTCATCTTCCTGAGTTCAAATCTGGCCTTGGGCACTTACTGTGTGACTGGGCAAGCCACTTAACCCTTTTTTGCCTGTTTCTTTATCAGTAAAATGAGCTAGAAAAGGAAATGGCAAACTACTCTAGTATCTTTGCCAAGGAAATCCCAAATGAGGTCACAAAAAGTCAGACATAACTGAAAAAAACAACAACTCTACAACAGCAAAATACATACACATAGGTATCCATGCATCAAACTACGTCCAACACTTGTGAAATTGTGTATGATCTACTTTCATACAAATGTGTACATGTACATCTACATTTTTTGCTCTGTACTACTCCAAAGTGGGTAGAGATAAGAATATGATGGCATCAGTATAATTTTTGTACAAGTATTGTGTGGGAAGCTCCCATTCTGGATGAGCAGCTAAACAGAAATGAACCACTCAGATAAGAACAAGCATATATCATAAGTGTTAAAATTATAGCGTTAATCTTCCTTATATCTCATTTTAGCTGAAAAGGGACTTGTGGAGCTTTGGGTTCAGAGAAGTAAAGGCCCAAACATATGAAGGAGATCCCTCAAGTGGCCAATTTGGTATATAGGAAATAAAACTCTAAGGTTCCACCTTTGTCAGTTTCTTTTTGAATCCTTAAGGAGAGATTGAAGGAGACACCATTAGGGAAAGGGGCCATTTGGACACCTGTAATTTTGAAAGACGGGCACCAAGAAAAGTGTCTAACCCATAATCAGAAATACTTATTTTGAATAATTGAAACTCTCAAATGGCAGCTGGGCAAAGCCAGCACTGAAGTCAGGAAAACCCAAATACAAGTCACAACTCTGGTACCTACTGGCTTTATATGGATACATTACTTAACCTCTTAGTGCCCAAAGCAGGCATGTGCTGGAGCCAGGTAAAACCAGCTCTGGTGAGCTAATACTTTAATTTTCAGTGTGTTTACACCTCATCAATTGGTAACACTCTAAATCAGGATCTGATTTCATAATTTTCTTGATTGTCTAGACCAGAGCTTCTTAAGCTTTTTCTATTTGCTACCCCTTCAGGTTTTAAATTGTGAGTTGCTACCCCATGTGTGGTTGCGACCCACAGTCTAGACTTAAAGTAATGGGGAAAAATGTAAATTAAACATAAAATGTGCCATGGATACTTTTATTGAGAGCTAGTTATTAAATGTTTACCACTGGCCCAAAGCAACTCTCTTAAAATCTGTGACACATGGGTTCATAAGATCATTGATGTAGGGCTGGTAAGGGACTTGGAAGACCAATGAAATGAGCTCCATCATTTTACAGATGAGGAAACTGAGGATCTGAGAGAATAAGTGACTTGTGTAGCATCACATAGTTATGTATATAAGACACAATTTGACATAATTTCTTCCTTCCTCCAGGCATAGTGCACTATTCATCATGCCCTGATGCCTCAACAGATTCCCTATGCCATTAAAATCACAATTCAAGTAATATTTTTAGTCTCAAATTCTTTTATTTTATTTTTAATTTATGGAATAAAACAGGTATTTCTATAACATAGCACAATTTAAAAATGATCTCACACAAAAATGCAAATCTACCATGCACAACTTGCTATTCCTTTCAATTATACAACAAAACTATCATCTGATTTTTTTCCTCCTTCCCATGGCTACCATTACATACATACACACACACACACACACACACACACACACACAAAATTATTCTATACATACTTCTATTTATCAGTTTCTTATAGGGACTGAATCATTCAAAATTAGAAAATATATAAGAACAAAAGAAATGCCTCCACTCTCTAATCTGAGGGCAGGAATAATCATAATACAATATAATTTAATTGGGAGACACAATGGCATAGTGGATAGAAGGCCAGCTTTAAAGTTAGAAATCAATACATGCATTTTCCACCTCTGGCACCTACACATTATGTGACTGGGAAAATCATTGATTCTTTTGGTGCTCTAGGCCAACTATCCTCAAACTGTTCAGTTTCAGACTCTTAAAAATTGCTGAGGATTCCAAAAACTTTTTTTAAGTGCCTTATATCTCTTGATCACATTAGAAATCAAAATGGATTGAATTTTATAATACTTTTTCATTTTGAAATAACAATAACAAACCTATTAAATATTAACATAAATAATACATTTTGTGAAATTTTTCCCAATACAAAAAATAGTAAGAAGTGGAAATGTTTTTATATATTTTTGCAAAGCTCTTTAATATCTGACTTAATAAAAAACAGTTGGATTCTCATATCTGTTTCTACATTCATTCTTTTGAAAATATTGATTTAATATTTTTATAGGTAAATAATATCTTAACTTTATTATGAAAATAGTTTTTACTTTAAGGACCCCCTGGAAGGGTCTTGGGCACCCCCAGGGCTTCATAACCACACTCCGAGAACCATTGTAAAATAGATTCTAATAAAAACCATACTTCTTCATTTTTAAATTCTTTTTGATTTTTGATACGAGTAATTTAGTTGCTAATGGTCTATTTTCTTTTTCCTTTAAAATAATTTCTAGTTTTATTTCTCAAATCTTGAAGGTTCAGTTTTATTAATCTTTTTCCTTGATTTTCAGGGTTTCTACTTTGGTGTTTAGCTTGGGTTCTTAATTTATTGGTTTTCTAGTATTTTTAGTATTCGGTATTCCCAATTTATTGATATGTTCTTTCTCTTTTTTATTAATACAAGTGTTTAGAGAGACAAAACTTGGTTTGACTGCATTCCAATACTTTTTGCATATTTTTTTCATTGTTGTCATCATCTATAATGAAATTAGCTATTGTTTCCCTGATTTATTCTTTGTGAATTCTTTATGAAAAAAAAGTATTAAGTCCGTAAGTGATTTTAATAGTTTCCAGGGGCCCTTTCTTCTAATTTTTATTGCATTATGGTCAATAAAGGATGTGCATATTTTTGTTTTCTATATTTATGTTCTAATAATCAATTTTTGCTAAGATGTCATTAAGAGATGTACTAATTTACTCCTGCTATAAGTCAACCCCTATATAAATCTAATAAAAATAAATAAGAAAGAAATTAAGGATTTGAATAGAATCTTAGAAAAATTAGATATGATAGACCTTTGACAACTATTGAATGGAAACAGAAAAGAACATGCATGCTTATGTACTCTTTTCTGTGTGGATACACACACATGCACACAACACATACATACACAGACACTTTTCTCTTTCCATTCAATAAATGCCATAAATCTATCATATCTAATCTTTCTAAAATTCTACTTAAATCCTTAACTTCTTTCTTGTTTGTTTTTGGTTAGATTTATTCCTGGGTTAACTTTATAAGAGGAATAAATTGAGATCCCCACTATTATATTTTTAGTTTCTGTTTCACCTTGTAATTAATTTCATTTTGTCATTAACTATTAGAAAGTATACCAATTGGTGTATATCTATCTATCTATCTATCTATCTATCTATCTATCTATCTATCTATCTATCTATACATATGTATATACACACATATATACATATATATACACATATATATGTTAAAATTGAAATTAGTTTATTTTCTGTGTTTCAAATATTGAAATCAGCTTATTTTTAATGTTATCTCTCAGCAAAATGTGATTTTGTTCTTATCTCTTTTCATAGAGTCTATTTTTTGTTTTAGACTTTTTTGAAATCATAGTTGCTATCCCTGTTTTTTTTAATGTTCATCTGAGACATAATAGATTTTGTTTCAACTTCATATTTTAGCTCCATGTGAGTCTTTATGTTTCAAGTATGTTTTTTTGTAAATGACATTTTGTTGGGTTTTGTTTTCTAAATCAGCTAACTTCTTCATTTGTAAGGGTAAGTTTATCCCATTCATATCTATATTTAAGATTTTTTATTTCTCTTCATCTTATTCTTTTATAATTTTCTTAATTTTATACTCTTTTGTCTCTGTAATTTGATATCGTTATCCCTTCTTTTTTTTTCCTTTTAACCTTCTCTTCACTATTCTTTTTGCAAGCTTAAGGTTTGTTTGGCTTAAGACTAATCCATCCATAAATATACCCCTTTCTCTTCCTGTCTGTATCCTTGTTGAATTTATTATCTTACACAAGACTCTGTGTGTGTGTGTGTGTGTGTGTGTGTGTGTGTGGTGTGTGTGTTTTGCCCTATTTTGACAAGTTTAGATGAAAGTGAGATTTAGGTGATGCAGACTGCCCCCAAATCTTTTCATGTTTCTGTGTAGTTTTTACTTATCTAATCTTATTGTGTTTATTAAAAATACCCCCATTTCCTTCCCATGTCCCCTAATTTTTTCTTCCTCTTCCTTTTCTTTTCTTTTTTTCCATTATGGCACCTCCAAAACATACCAAAATTGCTTATAGGCCTTCTGTCTAAATTGACCAACTCTATGGCCCCTTGTGATGTTTAGATTCTGAATCTTTTGGATGTTCTCCATTCAAATGTAAATAGAAATAAATAAAATGTAAATAAATACATGAATGAATAAATAAAAATAAAACAAATTTGTTCCATGAAGTTTGGAGTCAGTCAAAGGGCTGCACTTGAAGACCTAGAGGGCCACATGTGGCCTCTAGGTTGCAGGTTCCCCACCCCTGTATAGATTCTGTCAATGACATTCCTGGCAGTTTCCTGTTGAATTCTTTTAGGAAGTAATCAGTAGATTTTTTTTCTATTCTCACATTTCCCATTTGTTTTGATGTGTCTGGGCAATTTTCTTTATTGATTTATTGAAATACAATATGAAAGTTCTTTTTTGGTCATGGTGAAATCCTACATTTCTTAAATTGTCCCTCTTATATATGTTTTCCATGTCAGTTATATTTTTTGTATGAGATATCTTACATTTTTCTCTATTTTTTCATCCTTCTAACTTTGTTTCAAGTATTCTTATTGTCTACGGAAACATGTTTTGCATGACCATATGTATTATGAGTATCATATTGCTTGCCTTCTCAATAAGAGAATGGGTAGAGGGAGGGAGAAGATTTGGAATGAAAATACAAATTAAAATTAATTAAAATATTAAAAAATTATATCCCTTGATACCTAAAAAAAATTCTTTTTATTTTCTAGAGTCATTAATTTCAGTTTGATTCATTCTCATTTTGAGAGTTTATTATTAGGGTAAAATTTTTGTATCTCTTTTGTTTAACTGTTGATTCTTTTTCTCCAAATTTCTCCTCCACAATTTTTTAAAATTTCATTTTAGGGGCACATAGGTGGTGCAGTGAGTAGAGCACCAGCCCTGGAGGACCTGAGTTCAGATCCAGCCTCAGACACAACACAATTACCAGCTATGTCACCTTGGGCAAGTCACTAAACCCCAATTGTCCTGCCTTTCCCCCTCCAAAAAATTTTCTCATTTCAAAACTCCTACATCAATTCATCAAAAATTGCTAATTATTCTTATGTTCAAACATTTTGTTTAGGTTTTTCATTGAAAGGATATCTAAACCAACAAATTAACAAACATTTTTTAAGTGCTCACTGTGTGTTAGGCACTGTGACAAAAGTGAAACAACTTTTGCCCTCGGGCAGCTAACCTCTTAATGGTGGAGTATAGTGCCTGGCCCATAATAGGTACTATAGATGGTAAGTACTATAGATAAATATTTATGAATAAACTAATTCCTTTCAATTCAATAAGGATTTGTGGCCTACTATATAAAAATGGCTTCCCCAAACAGGCTTCATTTTATTCAACCACTATCTTCTTTTTTTTATTTATTTTTTTAATATGTTTAGTTTTCAGCATTGATTTTCACAGGCGTTTGAATTACAAATTTTCTCCCCATTTCCACCCCCCCTCTCCAAAATGGCGTACACTCTGGTTGCCCTGTTCCCCAGTCTGCCCTCCCCTCCCACCCCCTTTCCCTTCCTTTCTTGTAGGGCAAGATAAATTTCTATGCCCCATTGCCTGTGCATCTTATTTTCTAGTTGCATGAAA
>JAQQSZ010016071.1:0-11122 GCA_028646595.1 Phalanger gymnotis | reverse complement strand
GTACACAGAATGTTACCTGACGTTATCTCCCAGTGCCGAACAGAATGGAACTATTTCTTTCCCTTACCAACTGCTCACCCTGGCTTATGTGCAGTATAAATCATATAGCTCATTAATGCATTTTCTTACATTCTAAGATCCTAAAAGAAAGGAGGAGATGGTGCATGTTAATATTGTAAATATGTCTCAAGAAGGTAAAATATTATCTGTCCTTACTGAACAAAAATGAGTCATGTTTTTCTTGCCCTTTGAAGTTTGCAATGTGCTTTCCTCCATTCAATGACCCTGTGAAATAGGTAAGACCGATATTATTACCCTACCTAGGTTATTGAAATTAACAAACATTGAAGTATCAGAAAATGCAAGTTGTGATCGTTATTGGAACCCTTGTTTTCAGGTTTGCAAAGAATTTGCAATTATCATTTCATTAGACCATCACAATAACATTATTAAGTACGTATTATTATATTAGCCTCAATTTACAGATGAGGAAATGGAAGCTTAGAGAAAGTAAGTGGTTTGCTGAGGATCACAGAATTAGTATCTGACACAGGATTTCAACTCAGCCCTTTCTGACTCCAAGTGTAGCACTCTGTCTACTAGGCTATCTATGAAAATAAACTGAGCCAATGGGAACATGGCCTCACATCACAACCATCAACAATAACTTAGTAGATACACCCTAGAGTTTCTCTGGTAGAGAGAAGTTAAGTGATTTGCAAGTAAATGTCCAGAGACTAAGGAGCAAGGATTGCATTTGAACCTAGGATTTCCTGGCTCTAAACCTAGCCTGTTATCCACCTATGAAGAACATAGAAGGCACATGCCTTCTGCTTTTTCATTAGGATAATGCATGTCACTATTGCAGCTATTTTCGGTTAGAACTACGATCATTATTTCCATTTTTACAAGTGAAGTAACTAAGAAACAGTGATATGAAGTGGCTTGCCTATAGTCACACTGTAATCAGTATTGGAACCAGAATTTGAACTCAGGTCTTCTGATTTCAGGATCAATTGGTGGGTACTTTTTCTTTTATCCAGTGCAGAACAGTGGAAAGAGGGCTGTACTTAGAGAAGAAAATACTTAGATTCATACCTGTCTCCTGGCCTTACTAGTTATGTGACCATAGAAAAATTACTGAGCCTCAGGTTTTTTTTTTGTCTGGAAAATGGGTGTAATAACAGTACTTACTTAAAAAGGCCTTTATAAGGTTCAAATTGCAAACCTCAAATGAAATGTTTCCAAAGCATTTTGTAAACCTTAAAGTGCTACATGAATGTCACTATTTTATTATTATCTCCTACACCCATAGGCCCTTTCATACCTTGCTTGCCATCATGCAGGAAATGAATTCCTTTCAGAATAGTACCACAGGGCCTCCTCAAGTAAGCCTTCTCTACCACCCAACTACACTTCCCTCAATTACTTGAAAACATCTTCATCTTCCATAGCTCCTTCAAACAGCTACGTCTGACAATATGTCTTCCGTTTGTGTTTCTATGTATTTTCCTTTATGTGTTTCCTGTTTTTCTATTTTACCTCAAACTTTCAGGGATGAGGGACAATTTCTTCTGCTGTGTTTTGACCTCCCCAGAGTGTTCTGCATGCTGTAAATATTTAAGAAATGTTGCTAACAATTGTCTGGAAATCATTTTTTTTCATAATTGAAAAGTGGGAATATTTTTATAGCTAAGGAGAAATTAGGCAGAAAATGTATTTAAAATAACTAAGGACACTTAATTTTAATTCATTCATTTTTGACATGCCAACCAACTTTTGCCTCTTATCTTCGGCTCAACAATTGGGCTAATGATCTTGAAAAACTGTTGATAGGTAATTTTTAGAAATGCAAGAGAAGAAACTTTTATTCAAAAGAAGATTAAGTTAAAGTAAACCATAAAATATTAATTAGAACAATAAAAATAGTCCTTGAGATTTTTATTCTACTTATGCTGACTCACAGTTTTAATTTCCTTTATATTACATGCCAATGTTGGTTTTCTCAATCAGCCAACTACTTGAATCAACTTGTTTTTGTTTTCATTTTCAATTTTTAAATTAATTCTTCTCTATATTTTATTATATCATTTCCATTTTAAAATAATTAGAAGTGCCATTAAAGTCACGGTAATCATTCTGTTTGGAAAACAAAATTCTTTAGCGCACCAGCGCTTCTGATAGCCAGCTATTATCCCACATGTAGAATTTTGGTGACAACAGAAGAGCTTATATGAGATCCAAATGCATCCCAGGAGTTCCAAAATCCCAGAAATAATCAGCCTATGAAAGAATAATTATAAACTCTGATCACCTAATAGCTTTTTTGTTTGCATCAATAATTCATACCAGAGCTTGGAACAGATCTTGTTCCATATTCAACAATTCCAGCAGTAAAAAAGTTATGTATCAAGCTAATAAGTATCCAGTAAGCATTGATTTTTTTTTGACCGCAGTAAGTAAGGAACATCTGATAATGGCAGCATCATAGATTTCAATCTATATGGGATTTTACAGGCAACCTGATCCAACTGCTTCACTATTTCACAGAAGGGTAAATAGAGGTTCAGAAACTAAGCTATTTGCTCAAACTTATGCAGCTAATAATAAGAGCTCAGATGTGAACATAGGTCATTTCAACTCCAAATTCAATGCTCTTTCCATTGTAAATGATATGTTTGGAGTCAGATTGGCATGATATATTTGTTTAGTGTTGAATTGACCTTACAAAGGCTGTGGAACTATACTCTAAGCCTGGGTACTCCAGCTCCAGATGGCTGAACCATCCTGAATACAAACAGAAAATAATGGGAAGTAATGGCTATACTGGAGTTGTGTTCCATTCAACACGAAGAATGAATCTGTTGGGTACAGATCCATTAGAATTCAGTCTCAAATCAACCAGAAATCTAGAAGCTAGCCTGACTTACATTCTCTACTCTCTATTGGCATATTTTACAGATACTGGAACTTTCTATTTTTCAGAAGTACCCTCAGGATGAACCCCAAATTCTAGCAATCTGAGTGCCATTCAGTCAAGTCGGAAGAGTCAGAACGTTGTCGCTGCTGCTGCTACTGCTGTTGTTCAGTCGTGTCCAATTCTTTGTGACCTCATTTGGGTTTTGGGTTTTTTTTGGCAAAGGTACTGGAATTATTTGCCATTTCCTTCTCCAGCTCATTTTAGAGATGAGAAACTGAAGCAAACAGAGTTAAATGACTTTCCCAGGGTCACACAACTATTAAGTGTCCGAGGTCATATTAGAACCCAGTTCTTCCTGACTCCAAGTCTGGCACTCTAGGTGCAGCTAGGTGGTGCAGGGGATAGAGCTCCAAGCCTGGAGTCAGGAAGACCTGAGTTCAAATCTGATCCCAGATTTATACTAGCTCAGTCACCCTGGGCAAGTCACTTAACCATGTTTAACTAAGTTCCTCATCTGTAAAACGAGCTGGAAAAGGAAATGACAAGACACTTCGATATCTTTGCAAAAAAAAGATTAAAAATGGGGTCACAAAGAGTTAGAATCAAGTTAAAGGACTCAACAACAACAACAATCTGAGCTACATGGTTCCAATTGGATAGGGCTTCCCTGTCTAATAAATTAAAAACATGCCTTTGCCTTCTAAGGGCAGTCTAAATGTGTTTCTCAATGGAGCCATATAATTTGATGTCATTCATCTAAATCATGGATTCTAAGCTGGGGCGGGGGGAAGCATGGGGGGGGGGAAGCATGGGGGGGGGTGTATAATGGGTCTCTTCGACAATCAGGTAAAACCAAGGGATCTCTTTTTAGAATAATGGTGTTCAGTCATTTCAGTTGTGTCCAACATTTTGTAGTCCAATTTGGGATTTTCTTGGCAAAGATACTGGAATTATTTGCCATTTCCTTCTCCCATTCATTTTACAGATTAGGAAACTGAGACAAACAGGGTTAAGTGACTCACCCAGGGTCACATAGCTAGTTAGTATCTAAGGCCAGATTTGAATTCATGAAGATGAGTCTTCCTAACTTTAGACTGGGCACTCTATCCACTGCACTACCTAGCTTCTCATCTATTGCTGCACTAACTAGTAATACAGATCTTTAAAGGTTTAATATGGTCATAATACTAGGGCAGCTATGGCCATAACACCCTGAAAGCACCCAGTCTCATCTGATCTCAGAAGCTAAGCATGGTCGGTCCTGGTTAGTATTTGGCTGGAAGACTGTCTGGGAATAGCAGGTGCAGTAAGCTTTTTCCTAAGGGGGAGCTGGGTAGCCCAAGTAAATAAAGTACCAGGCCTGAGTCAGGAGAACCTGAGTTCAAATGTCACCTCAGATACTTACTAGCTGAATGACCCTGGGCAAGTCATTTAACCCTGTTTGCCTCAGTTTCCTCATCTATAAAATGAGCTAAAGAATGAAATGGCAATCCACTCCAATATCTTTGCCAAGAAAGCCCCAAGAGTCAAATAGGACAAATGATACTGTCCCTCCAAGAGGTAGAGGAGGGGAAGTGATATAATTTTAATGTCTGCAAAAGAGGTTTAATGCAAGTAGTGACAATCTGTTTTTGTTTATACCTTCATTATAATTGGTGTAGGAAACTCCCAGTGAGGAAACTCTCTTTGCTAAGGTAAACTAATCATCCAAAGTCTTAGAAAGTTGCTGGGAGGACTGAGAATTTAAGGGATTTGCCCAGGATCACACAGTCAGCACGAGTCTCAAGCAAGAGTTAGTTCAAGTCCCAGTATCAAGTTCATAACCTAATTATACGCAGAAAATATTAATAATATATTCAACTGTGAAATAGTAAAAGCAATGTGTGTATGTACAATGTTTCCAAGAAAGGAGAGGTTATTTTTGTCCAGAATAATGAGAGAAAACCTTTATGAAGGGTGTATCATTTGAGTTAAGCCTTTCTAGATAAGTAGATTTTTCTACTAAAAGGGGAGGAGGATAGATAAGATGATTTATTTGTAAAGTATAGCATGAAGAAAAATGGATATGTGAAAATGACCACGGTGTGCATGTGGGATATGGGGGAAATGGGTGATGAGAGGAGAGGACACTCCACAAGGAACTTAGAAAATGCGCTTAAGGGTAATGAAGTCTTAGTCAAAAATGAAGACCCCAGGGACATACTTGGAGTTTATATTGCAATTTTCTCTTTCTTTTTAAAGTACTGTAATGTGCCTTGTTTTTACTTTTTAAATATTTATAGATTTTTGATGTTGTCTACAACAACAATATTACAAATATTTACATATCTGTACTCGGTAAGAAGTCTCTTGTAACAAAACAATTATGGTGACTTTATTTGAAAATGTATGCAATAAAGTATTTTTTAAATTTTTATTTTTTTAAATATTTGAATTAAGAACAATTTCTTTTCTCTCCCTCTCACTTCCCACCTCATTGGAAAGGGAAAGAGACAGAGACAGAGACAAACAGAGATAGAGAAGGAGAAAAAGAACAACAACAAGAAAAAGAACAAGAAGAAGAAGAAACATTCTTTGTAAGAAATACAGATACTTAAGTAGAGCAAATTCTATCATTTACTATATACAAAAGTATATGTCTTATTTGCCAGCTACTGGGTTGAGGATTCATAATTTGACAAAAACTGTCAGGAAAATTGGACAACAGAATTGAAGAAATTAGATTTAAGTAATTACATCAAACTTTATACCAAGATAAGCTCCAAATGGATAAATGACCTAAATATAAAAGGCCACATCAAATTAGAGAAATATGTAGGAAAATTACCCATCAAGTCTGTGGATAGAAGGAAAGGTCATGACTGAACAAAGGATAGAGAGGATTACAGAAGATAAAATGGATAAATTTGATTATATGTAATCTAAAAATTTCTGCACAAAATATCCAATAAAGCTATGATTAAAAGAGAAACAACTGGGGGTGGGGTGGAATGCTTAAAGCATTATTTCTATGTAAATGTCTCCTTTTCAAGATATATAAGAAACTGATTCAAACATAAGAGTAAGAGTTACTTTTTCCAAGATATAAATGGTCTAAGGACATGAACAGGTAATTAAGAGAAGACTCCTAGGCTATCTTCAGTTATATGAATAAATAACTCAAAATCACTAATTAAGAAAATTTAATTAAGGCAATTCTAAAATATTACTTCATACCCATTAGATTGACAAAGATGACAAAAAAATTATAAGTGTTGGAGGGGCTGTGGAAAAACAAACACATTGATGCAATGTTGGTAGACCCGTGATTGGAAACAAACATTCTAGAAAACAATTTGGAATTATGCACAAAAAGTTACTAAACAGTATATGTCCTTTAACCCAGCTATATCATTACTATATCTATACTTTAATAATATCAAAGAAATAAGAAAAATTCTTATATGTACAGAAATATTTATATTGGTTTTGGTAGTTTTAAAATAAAGGCAGATTTTAGAATTTTGAGGTGGCAGATGACCTGTCAAGTCTTTGTTCTAGATAACTCTTGGTAAGGAATCCTCTTCTACAAATAGAACTGAGAACTTACCCTGCAACTCCAAGTCTCAGATAGTTACAAGTAACACTAAGAAATTAAATGACTACTCTAGGATCAAACACTCAATGAACCTAGGACTTTTTCCTAAGGTCAGCTCTCTCATCAATAGACACTTGATGCCCCCATTGAAAGAGAATAGCTGACTAAAGATAGGGGATCTGAAATGGATTCTATATTTCTGTTCCACAGATTAAAATAAACAAACAATGACTTCTTAGCCAATAATTGAGAAAAATGAAAAAGGTAATTGACAATCCAGAAAATGTGCAGAAAAAGATGAACAAAAATGCTTCACGAGCATGAAATTGCATTGAAAATTAAGAGGGTATTCTCATGGGAAAATACAGGAATTGAAAGAGAAAAAAATCATGGAAAACATTTGGGGAGCTATCCATGAAAGTAGAAAAAGAAGGCAGATTGTCATGAGAGTATACTACAGACCATTTGAACAGCAGTATCCAAAACAGTATCCAGAATGACAGAGTAATGCCATTTCAAAGAATTTAAACCTTAATTAAAGGAATAGGGTGCAGCAAGTTAAGGGAAAATTTAAGAGATATTTTGGTGGTAGATATGAAGATTCTTAATTACAAACTGTATGTGGAGGATGCAGTGAGGGAAGAATCAAAGATGTTAAGATTTCTAAACTGACTAAAATGGCAGTATATTTTGAAACACAGGACTGATTTTAGAGGGAAATTGATATCTGTAATTTTAAATAAATTGAATTTTAATAACAAGAGGCACTTCCTAATTTATATAATTGGTACCTCAGAGGATAACTATCCCATGCTAAAGTCAATCTCTACATCCTTATTCCTAAAACTACCTACCAATGTGTCCCTACCAATGTGTTTATCTTTTACAGCCTGCTCAAATCAAAATCATTTTATAAAATAGTGATAAAATATTTTCCCAAAGCCATGTACCCTCTCACAAATATGTTCAACATCAGTGGAAAGACTGGACACACATAGAGGTCATAGAGAGGTAATCCCATAGGGGAAACATATGGTTAGAGCACGTATGAAATGTGACCAAGATATGTACAAAAAGGAGAAGCTCTTGCACCAATACTTCAGTGTTTCTGATATCTTAAACCTGTGCTTCCTGACCATTGCCTTGTAATCTTGTACAGCACAACACTGATCTTTTGGTCATAACTACACATTATTCCATGGGATGCCATTCTGCTGGTCTACTGACAACAGCCAGACACAGCTTAGCTATGGAGGACAATGATTTGCCTCCACTTTCTGACTCAGTTAAAATCCTTAACTAGGATATCATTATGGTAATTAAACCAGCTTGATTTTGTTATTGCTTCTTTAGTCTTTATTTTAAACCTAAAAAACCCTAAATAAAATGGGAATTTCAATATACCAAGAAAAAAAAAGAAAATAAGATGGACCATGAAAGTACAAATTTTCCTTACATAATACTTCAAACAATGTCCCCATTTTAATATTTATAATATTCTAAAAATAAACTATAATTCCAATGAGCTATTGCACAATTAAGGAGACTCTCTTAGTTTGCAGTTCATTCCTTAAAAGATTAAATCATGCAATTGAGATGAATTAACTTCTTTTAAAAATACAAAAGCGATACTGTATGAATCTCATTTATAAAAGCAGTATTTCTCAACATTCTTAAAACTAAAAGAACTACTATAAATATATGTATAGATATGGATCTTTTTCCTCATTCTTGGATCTATTTGGGCTAAATGCCTAATAGTGATATCATTGGGTAAAAGGGTATGCAGTTTAGTGCATAGTAATCAAAATTACTTTCCAGAAAGGCTAGACAAATTCACAGCTTCACCAATAGTATTTATATGCCTGTCTTTCCCAATCCCCTCCAACAATAATGTTCTTTGTGAAGGGTCTGAGATAGAACTTCAGAGTTATTGTAATTTGCATTTCTCCATTTAATAGTGATTTGAGTCATTTTGCATTTGACTGTTGATAGCTTGAAAGAGTCCTTCTGAGAACTCCCTATTAAAATACTTTGACCATTTATGTAAGAAATATTCTTGTTTTGTATATTTGAATATTTTTCTTATATATGGTAGATATATATGCATATTTATGTTTGTATATATTTTATGTGTATGTATATATATGCATATATATATATGTATAGGTGTGGGTATTTTCTCCCTTTATAGCTTAGCTGTATGAAAGAAACTATTTGAAAGAAACATGAGCTTCCTACCTCCTAAATCCCAGTTACCAGTTCCCTTCTAATTTTGACCATATTGATTTTGTTTCTGCAAAAACTTTTCATTTTTATATAATAAAAATTTGTTTGTTTCTTCTTAATAATCCTTTCTATCCCCTATTTGATTATGAACTCTTCCTTTCTCCATAGTTGTCTCATTTGTCTATATAAGTCATGAACAGAATTTTTCCGGTAGAAGAAACCTGAACCTATTCATGAACAGTACACAGCCAAAAGAATCTATGGTCTCACTCTCTTAGGGCTATCTCTTATTATTCAACTCTGATATGCTTATTAAGACTTAAATTGTAACCATTTCTAGTTAGAACTTGCTGCCATTAAGTACCCAGCAAGCTTGTTGATATGACATTGTTATAATTCTTTTTCATCCCAAACAAGTTTTCCTGATTCCTTTCTGCACCATGGAACAGTAGGGGCAAAGGGGGGCACATGGGACTCCATCTTTTACTAAATGGCTGTACCATCCAATGCTGTGCTTAACTACAAGGATAAACAAACCATTCTAACACATCCTAGTATTTCGTGTCATTCACCTTGCTCTGCCCTAAATTTTCATGACAAACATAAAGGAAAGACCCAGGAATAGCACTCAAGGGTTAGATTGAAGTTCCTAGAGAAATAGGGGGTAATTTGTTCTTATAAGATTGTGGAGAGGATGAGAAAGGATGGGAACCAGGATATAGGTTACAGCATTATACAAAAGAAGAAAAATGTCTTCTTCCTAGAATAGAGGAAAAGAGGAGTGAATAGATGTAA
The DNA here is from genome assembly GCA_028646595.1 of Phalanger gymnotis. Classification (NCBI taxonomy): domain Eukaryota; kingdom Metazoa; phylum Chordata; class Mammalia; order Diprotodontia; family Phalangeridae; genus Phalanger; species Phalanger gymnotis. The sequence continues at coordinate 1,601 of JAQQSZ010016071.1, read as the reverse complement.
GACACACACACACAAAAAAAAGCCTATGAACCAATTCTTTCATCTACTTTCTGGCTTTCTACTCTCTGACTTCAAAAATAAATAAATAAAAGAAAAACCAATTCCACTAACTGTTTTTCACTGAAGAGAAAGATCATTCAACAATCCTCCATATGTACTGAAAGATGGTTATAACAAGCAAGAAATATCATATTTCAAGTCAGCACTATTCTACCACTACACAAAACTAGTCACTATGTGGCAGATATACAAATCATATTTTTTTCCTCTAGAAACAAGTGGAAGGCTATGAGTTCTTTTAATTTTTGCTTACTATAATACTGTCCTTGACATTTCTGAAAAGAAACATATTTCTGTCACTTGACTTGGGGAAAGGCACAGGAATATGCCTGAAATTATGACAATGGAAAGCAGCAGAAGAAAAAAATCCCATTTAAGTGTGATTTCAGGAATATTAAAGTAAATAGGACCCTTCTGGCTCAAATAGTATTAGTATTAGTGTCTTCCCATCTAAAGATGATAAAGCAAAGTACACAAGCTCATGAATAGCTTGTTAACCATCCCATCCGGGACTTTATGAGAATACTATGCCTGTACATTTGGGAGATAAGTTATATCACTCAAGAGCAATTTGTAATTTTCTACTAATGTGTAACTTCATCTTCACGGTAAGAAATTGTTTTTTTTTTTTTTTTTGCTAAAGAAAATTATAATGTGAAGAATAGCAGAGATAAATTTTACCATACATTATACCTGAAAAAAATCACTTAGAAAATCTTTATATGAATTACTTGGACTTGGTGTGGAATTTCTGATTTGCTAAATTAAATGGCTATTTTTATAACCCCAGAGGTGAATGCTATGGGAAGCTGAGGATATCAAACTCAGTACCTGATTTAGGATGGCTCACTCCATTGCTTAATGAAATTTTGAATGTGTCAAATCAGACATGCTATTAAACTTTCAGGCACTAGCTTGCAGTAGCAAAATAATGTTTTACTTGTTCGAAGAGAGTTATATAGAATACATACAAACTCGATTTGTTCTAAGGTAATTTGTCATTTTCAATTCACCAAAATAAATTTTAAGTAAGAATTAATAGTCAGAAGCCAGTTGCATTGATTCAAAGCAAGCTGTCATGTGTACTTCTTAATTCAGGGAACAAATTCAAGAACAAATTACATGAACCAAAACAAATGAATAGTTGTTTAATGGGGGGAGATCAGTGAAGGAGGAAATTCACATTTGCTTTAGGAGGATTTCTTATGATAAGGAAAGTAGCAAACTGCTGTTCTTAAGATGACATGATAATTTACATAAAGGGTGATACCATAAGCAAATTAGGAGAGCAAGGAACAGTTTACCTGTTAGATCTATGGAGATGGGAAGAATTTATGACCAAACAAGGGACAGAGAGCACTACAAAATACAAAATAGGTAGTTTTGATCATATTAAATTTAAAATTTTTGCACAAATAAAACAAAGGCAACCAAGAGTAGAAGGAGAACAGAAAGCTGAGAAAAAAGTTTTACAGCAAATGCCTCTGATAAAGGCCTCATTTTTCAAATATATAGAGAACTGAGTCAAATTTACAAGAATA
>JAQQSZ010016070.1:0-11122 GCA_028646595.1 Phalanger gymnotis | reverse complement strand
TATGATAGACTTTTAATATACAAAATACATGTGAAAAATAGACAAGGTAAAATAAAAATGTCAACTAAAGATACAAACAAATTCACAAAGCAGAGACACTTTAAGAACCGAGGCAAAAAGGTTAAAAAAGGAATTGGGAGAGATTAGCTGTATGGTTTATATATTCAGACTGAGTGGGAAACCATCTCTTCTTTTGGTACTTTAGGTTCTAAAAGGATAGAAGGATTTTAAGAGTTCTTTCAAATGGTGGCAATAAATCTGCAATACTGCTAAATATACAAGACCAGAGGAGGGAGCTATTTAGAATAAAGTGATGGTAAGAGAATTTCAATTATAAAAGATTTATTAGCTTATAGTTGACTGTTAATTAAGAAGCTTCATTAATCCTTTTTTTTAATTCTCAGCTGATGAGAACTACTTTCTTTCCCCTTCTACCTCTCCAGCTGCTTCCTTGAATCACTGCCCAGCTGCTAAAGATTTCTAATGCATCTGGTTTGGAAAATTGCGACCATTTGTCACATGCTACAGATAGCTCTTTGCCTGGAATGAGTAGAGCGAGTCATACTATAGGTCATATTGGGTTCCAAAGGAAGTGAAATACACCAGGAAACCCTGGTTTAGGCTTCTGAAGCACAAAGGTAGTGGTATCACACATGTTATCAAACTATCATGTACGGCAGAGCTGGTGTGGTCAAATGCAACCTATTGGAAAGATGATGTAACAGTATTAGTTGGAGGTAAAGAAAGGATGAGCGAGACTGGAGGTTTGGTGAGGAGGAGGTTGGTATGGTCAAAATAAGAAATGATGAGGGCCTGGACTAGGGCTGTGGTGATAGAAATAAAACAGGGGTTTTTAACATTTTTTTTGTGAGTAATGGACCCGTTTGGCAATCTGGTAGTCTAAGGACCCTTGTCAGAATAATGTTTTTTTAAATGTATGAGATAAAATTCATGGGATTACAAAGGAAACTAATTATATTGAAATATTTATCGATATATGTTTTAAAAAATATTCAGGGGCCTTAGATTGAGAAAGTCTAGAAGAGAGGATGAGTTGAGATGTTTAATTTTATTCAGCTCAGTAAACATTTAAGTGCTTACTATGTAGGTGGGTATACAAAGATAAAATGAGAAACAGATCCTGCCCTCAAGGAATTTACATTCTTTTTTGCATACAGCATGTAAACATATAAATAAAAATAACATAGTTGCACCTTTGGGAAAGCTAAGATTCTCAGACATAGGAGTGAGCAAGAGTATTCCAGGCATGAGAGAGAGACTAAGAAAAGGTGCAGAGAGAGGAGATGGCTTGTTGAGTTTGATAAATAACAAGTAGGCTGGGAACATAGTGTGTGCGCATGGGTACAATGTAAAATTAGCCTAGAAAGACACCTGAAGATGGCTGATATGACATCCAATTTGATGTGAGTACCAGAGTGGGGCTGAGAGAGACAGAGACAGAAACACACGCACATACACACATACACGCACACACAGATAGACAGAGACAGAGACGAAGAGAAAGAGAGAGAGACAGAAACAAACACACAGGGACAGAGAGAGATGGAGAGACAGTAAGAGACATACACACACAGAGAGAGACAGAGAGAAACAGAGAGAGCTAGAGAGTGAGACAAAGACAGAGAGAGAGACATATACACACAAAGAGAGACAGAGAGACACAGACAGAGAGACAGAGAGTGAGACAGAAAGAAAGACAGAGACAGAGAGAGAAAGAGACAGAGAAACGGAGGAAACAGAGAGGCAGAGAAAGAGGTTAGATAAAGCCTATACCAGAGTTCCTTGCACCGGACATGGACATCAGAGGGACAATGACAATACCTCCTATAAAGAAGTTAGTCATCTTGTGTCACAGAGGATGATGGGAAGCTCTGCTTCCACAGCCTAAATTCACCAGTTCAAAATGTCTAATAAAGCACTGCATATGTTTAAGTGGAGGAGTGCCTGAGGCTGACAAATGAGCCTGCATGACATCCACACAGGGTAATGATAGAATCCAAAGATGCAGATAAATAAAATTTGATCAGATTTTTGAAATGACTTTTCCTCCTTTTAGAATAAATACATTTTGACCCTTTAAAGTGTCTGTGGAGTTTTTCTATCATATACACTTTCAAGTGGAAGAGTGAAATTGTAACATAATGAGACTTTTCAGGGACTCACTAATGAGAACATCACATGGTTTATTGCTGGAAGGAGAGCCCATTGTATTGTCACACTATCTTAGACTGTACTGAAGGGATTTTTTTCAAACAGCCTTTTAAGGGCGCACAGACTGCTTAGGAAGAAAAGCACAGTCCTTGTCACATAAAGTGCCAGGAAAGGATATTGATGTGGCTTTTAGTCTTCTTGGAAGGGATATGGGAAGGGATGTTGGCAAAGGAATAGTTTCTGCAAAGGATGAGGGTAATAATTCATCTGAGGTGCCTTGCTGGGCACACCCTTTTCTGTCTTCTTCTACTCCAGTGGTGAGATAATTGGCAGAGGTCCCTCCACTGAAATCCACTGTACCACCTATGTGCCACCGACCTTAATCTTCCTTGTTGGGTGGTGATTTGGGGCCAAGTCATCTCTCCAGATAGAATGTCAGCTCCACAAGGGATCATGAGTTTTTGATTCTTGGTGTCTCTGAAAGCACTGACCACCCAGCACCCTGCCTAGGGCATTGAAGGCACTCAGTAAGCATTGATTGACTGAATGAATGAAAGAAAAGTATAGTCTCTTAAAATACTAATTTTCCCCCCAGAGCTTTGGATTAGGACTTCTTCTGAGTTTAGCAGAGTTGCTTTCCTTTTCATTTTCAGTAGTCAGTCTGTATTTCTGCTCCAAAATGTATTCAGAGGTACTAATCTAATTAAGACTCCTGAGCAGATATACCCTTCTTCTCACCACTTGCTAGATAGTGTATACACTATGTACTAGGTGTAGTATATAAAGTACTTGATTTGAAGCCAGAAAGTCCTAAATCTAGTCTTGCCTCAGATACTTTCTTCATGACCCTAAGGCAAGTCACTTAACCTCTCTCAGCCTCAACTTCCTCACCTGTAAAGTAGAGCCAATAATAGACTCCTAGAATTGTTTTATGAAGATCAGTGTCTTGTAAGCCTGAAAGTGCTATATAAATGCTAGATATTATATCATTCATATATTTGAATTACTTTCTGATCAGTTTTAGATTTGATGAAGTCTGCATTTGCTTCCAGTATTTTGAATCAAAGCTTGGACAAAATTTTGTCATATGTGATCTGAGGGGTCATACATAATACCATTTATCTCCATAGGGGCAGGAAAAACTCTTGGGACCCAATGAAATTTTTATTTTTCCCTTCAAGCGAAGAGTAGCTTTATTTTTAGAATAGATATTTTATTAATGAATTTTATGTGAATTATTGCAGATTCCTGGGATCCAGAAGACACAAATGATTGGTGGTGGTGGGTAGGAAAAAGGGGTATCTGACAATGTGTTTTTATATCAGATAGTCTACCCAGTTCCATTACGGAAGTTTCAAAGGCAAGTGTAGCCTATTGATCTGAGGCTGCCACCTGCAACTTAACTGCATCAAGAAGCATGACTTTAATGTATTAGACATTATTTGCTGTTTAATCTCAAGTGGGAGTATGGAATCAATATCTCTGAATCTACCATCTCTATAATGAGAAGGAGACGGGCCATTTATTATAGTTCCTGTTCATTTCCATTGTTAGCATAAAAGAGTGGACTAGGGAACACAGTTTCCAGTTTTGTGTTCATGAATTGTGTTTATTGTATCTTGCTCAGCTACTTGCCTCCCTTCTCCCCCGACCCCCCACCATGAATCACTAGACCAGGGTGATCACTTTTGAAGACTTCGATTTGTTGAGAATTAACAGTAAGGGGAAAAAACCCTAAAGATTTCTGAATCTAGGCTCAGGTAATCGAATAGATAACAGTCAGCTATGTCATAAAAAGTATTTATCCTGAAGCATGGTATGAGGGAAAGCGTACAAGCTTTGCAATCAAAGCATGTGGTTTTGTATACTGTTTCTGCCAGTTATTACCTGTGCGATCTTGGGCAAGTTATTTAATTTCTCTAAACCTTAAGCTAGGGCAGCTAGATAGCACAGTGGATAAATCACTGCACCTAGAGTCAGGAAGACTCATCTTCTTTAATTCAAGTCTGGACTCAAACACTTACTAACTGTGTGACCCTGAGCAAGTCATTTAACCCTCTTTGTCTCACTTTCCTGATCTGTAAAATGAGTTGGTGAAGTAAATGGCAAACTACTCCAGTATCTTTTCCAAGAAAATCTCAAATGGGGTCCTGAAGAGTCAGACATAACTGAAAAATGACTGAATAACAAAGACCTTAAGTTGCTGTTGTCTAATAAATGAGGGGGTTGAACTACATGATCACTGAATTTGTAGCCCTATATCTATGAGCCTGTGACCCTAGGAAAACGTGCAAAGGAGGACAAAAAGTGTTCCTGCCCTTGTTAACTGTTTTCTACTAACCTCTACACTTGGAATTGAATTTCAACTGTTTATCAGATCTGAGACTTGAAAGCATCAGTGATGATTCAATATTTCAGCACGCTATCAAAGCAGTGTGGTTTCTAGCCACCAAACCTCACATTTCTTTCTGGACATACGTGAATGAAAGAGAACTTTTCGGGAATGCAAGTTAAGTAATAGTGGTTGACATCGCTCAAGTGATTGTCACCAACCTCTGTCACATTCTTCACATCGGGATACATGGTCACACAACATAAACATTCATGTATAAAAGGAAATATTTTAGATAAACTCCCCATGTGATACCAATGGACATCTTTGCATTAAAGTAGGGCACGTGTGTTTGTTTCACACAGTATTTCATACGGTGCATAGAAAAAAAAATTGGAGTTCAAGGCCCTCGACGGCTCTTCATTCCCTCCAGACCACACTCCTGATTCTTTCAGTCTTTCTCTATTCTTCTCCAGAAACCTCTTCGCCCTGGAATCTCACTGATTTTCTGGTCTTCATAGATCAGAAGAACTCTCTTCTCCTGTGTCTCCTCCTTCTGACTGTCTGGTTTCTCCAAGAACCTCCATTTTAAGGAGCAGGCCCAGGCCAGTCATAACTTTAATCCACTTCAGATCAGATGGTTCTCTTGACTCTTGGGGACTTTCTCTACAATGCTCTTCCACCAGGTATCTTTATTTCCTACCTCCTCCACCCCTTCCCTTTTATGTGTAGTCCTAACCCATTAGAATTAAGTTCCTTGAGGACGAAGACTGTCTTGATTTTTATTTGCGTTTGTATTCCCAGGGTTTAGTACAGTGCCTCACCCTTAGTAAATGCTTAATAAATGGTTCCTGACTTAACTTGATTCTACAGTTACAACAATAACAAACAACAAAGACAATTTTCAACTATTTAACCTTAACCTTTACAAAGCACTTTCATCCCAATCCCACTGTGAGCTAGGGAGCAAACAGAGCTGCACCTAGTATCTAAGGGTGCTTTAGCCCAGGGTGCCATCTTCTGTGTGGGCGGCACTTCCCCCTCTGGTGCCTGCTCTGCTGACTGTCATCCCTGGGCCTCACCTTGCAGACCTCCACCAATCCCTTCTCTATGGTATAGCAGCTTGTAAGTTACCAACTCCAGGCTTCTCTCTCAACAATACAGTACATAGAAAACTGGATTTAGGCATCAGAGGAACTGGGTTCAGATTCAGCCTCTATCACTTTCTACTGTGTGATCTCGGTGAAACCTTTTAACTTCTCCGACTCACAATTTTCTTCTTTGCAAAATGGGGAGATGTGACTAGATGGCCTCTGAGGCCCCTTCTGGCCCTAAGTCTAAGATGATACAATCATATGATGATCATGGCACTCTGCTTTTAGTGCCACCATGGGGACCAAGTCTGGGGGCCTGGTCACCTTTTCACCTGTAACCATGATTTGACTGTCTTACGTAGCACTGCTCCCACCCCCTGCCTCCTACTCCAATGTTTTTGCCCCACAAGAAAAAAAAGTGATAGTGGTACATTTGTGGTAGTGGATTTACCCTATGTTTACTTCTGAATGAGGAAACTGAGGCATAGACAAATTAAATGATTTTTCCAGGGTCACATAGCTAGTGAGTATCAGAAGCAGTATTCAAACATCAGTTTCATGACTTCAAGTTCAGTGTTTGCTACAGTGGCAAAGTAGATACAGTCCTGGTTTGAGAGCCTTACCTGGGCTCAAATCTAGCCTCAGTCACCTATCAGCAGTGTGGCTCTGAGCACTCCATCTGCCTCAGTTTCTTCTGCTATAAAATGGGGAAAATATTAGCACCTATCTCCCAGGGTTATTGTAAGCATTAAGTGAGTTGATATTTGTAATTTGCTAAGCACAGTGCCTGACACATTTATGGTTAGGTCATGTTTGTTCTGTTCTTAATAGGAGAGGAGAAGGGTATAAGTATTTGCATAGTGCCTATTATGTGTCAGGCACTGTGCTTAGTAAATTACAAATATTAACTCATTTAATGCTTACAATAACTCTGGGAGGTAGGTGCTAATATTATCTCCATTTTATAGCAGATGAAACTGAGGCAGATGACATGTCCAGAGCCACACTGCTAATAGGTGAGAACAAATATGACTTAACCACACTTTTATTAGCACAATCATTTAGGAGAGGAAATTAATCTACAAAGACCAGAAGGTAGCTGCTATCTAGTGCCCTGATGAAGAGGGCAGTAGCTATTCTTTCCATCTCACTTTCTCTCTAAAAGTGGAACAAATCAGACATTCTGGGCTGTTGTTTAGGATGGCTTATAATAGTCTTGTAGCTGAATTGTGTATTTTAGGATAGATCCAGAGAGCCAAGTATGACATCTTCATGGCAGAGCATTTCTATTTCAGGAACATGGGTCTTCCTGGAGGACTTGCAGCCTGTGTTTTGTGCTCCATGTGTACCTTCTGTGGAAATTTCATGTCAGGCTTTAGTGCAAGCTGCCCAGGGTCTTGAGTACAGAGAATGATGCAGGGCTGGGTGACGATGACTTTTCAGACTATACACAGTGGAACTGCTGCCTACCTACATATATAACTTGAGTGATTTTCCAGCCACAGAGAAAGAAAATGAAAGTAGGCCCAGAACATTTCTCTCTCCCTCCCCCAATGTCATAATTACTAGGGTTCTGATAATGAACACTTGAAAATAAAGGCCACATGCATTTAAAATGCTCTGCTTGGCTTCAAAGTACGAGTTAGGAAAAATGGACAGAAGTAGCTAAGAGCAATATTCCAAATTGCTATAAGCAAAAACACTTATCAATGCTCAGCAGAAGCTGAATAGGCTGCCTCAGGATGGGATGGGTGAACCACCACTGAAGGTCTTCAAGCAGAAGCCAGATAAATTCTTGCCAGGAATGTCATAGAGAGATTCCTGCCCAGATGACCTCTGGGATCCCTTGCAACATTGTGATGTGGCACCAAGTTCTCTCTCGATGAATTATAAAACTGTCAAGATTCTTTTTTTTTTATCATCAAAAACAGTGCATTTGAAGATGTCAAGACAGTAAACTTGCACTTACAGTTTTCATCACCCATATACCCAGCATGTTTTCCTTTCTAAACTATTTGGGACTGTCAGGTAGAAGCAGCTTCTAACCATTTAAAAAGAGAGCTGACTTGATACTCCTTAGGTTAGAATTTCCTTCACTGTCCTATCCCTTTCTTTTCTGCAACTACTTGGTTTCCTGGAATACTGACCAAAACAAAGATAAAATACTCCAAATCCAAATCTCTCTTCATAAATCTAGAAATATAAGATTGGGTATTATCGAGTTGCTAGAAAAAGAAAATGTCTGTGGTCTGAGGTCCAAGGCTGCTTAGAACCTGAAAGCACTTTCAGCATTACAATGGTGATAGTACGTTAAATCACTGAAATTCCAAACATGAAATTCCAAACATGTAGCTGAGAGCTGTCCAGGAATCCAGATGTGTTTGACTTGTAAAGGAAGGAATGCTTATTACTCATTCAGTACTCACTTATGTTTGGGAGAGAGTGGGTACACACTCCTCATTCAACCTTTCAATGGACATGATTCACGTGCTTTCTATGTTGTTATAGTTCAGGTGAAGATATTTTAAATGCTGTCAATAATATCTTTGAGTTCCTGTGACTATAACTTCCTGTAATCCTGCTTAAAATCCTCTCTTGCAAAATTTACTCATGAATGCATCTATATTTATATCTGTATCTATGTACACACATACATATACACATATAATATGCACATGTATACATGTATGTGTATGTATACACACATGTGTATGCATTCTATGAAATTCAACTTAAAAACAAAGAAAAATGGAGGGACTAGAATGAACAAATACAGATCCGGGTACATCATAACTTGGGTACATTGGATTAAATGGTTTTTGAATTTAAAGTACAGCTTCGTATAGGATACGAACGTAAGGAAGTTATCGCTACGGCCATATGTTTAACCTTATTGTACATGCCTTTGAATAATTCCCCTTGTTATTTGATTGTCAACCATTTCTGTCAAATTGGTGTTTATTCACTCTGCTGCAGAAATGCTTTTAGAGAACGTGTTTCTCACCAGGGCCTTTAAATATTTACATCATCTGATCAATATTTTATAGCTGGCATTCATGACCTTAGCATCATGAATAATTGATGTGTTCATTTAAGATTTGCAACTGTTCAGTATAATGATAAAGTATAGCAATCTCAGCTTCTACAAAACTTAGAAGTTGGAAGTTTACTTTATCAAAAAATTATTCTTCAATTTTGTCTTCTTTTTTATTTTTGGTTTTACAAAAAAAGGGAGGGGGAGGATCCACAACTAAGCAAATAAAGAATGATGGTGTTTGCTATGTACCAGGTCTACGATACATTAATCTAGCATACTATTCAAGCTAAGAAAGTTATAATTAAAATTATCTTTAAGCTGATAATAAAACTGCTTTACCTTCCCATCAAAAATCTCTATTTTTTCTCCCACTCACATATGTTCCCATCCAGGGATTCCAAATTAGTGCCGGAATAGTAGGCACTAGGGAAAAACCAGGTGATCCACAGTATCTATTTCTTTTTGAGGGGCATATGGCTTTGGATGTTTAGTAATTCTTTCTCTACACACAATAGCCTAACTATTTTAACAATCAGTTTATTTTTAAAACCACGCTAACAATGGGCATCTGTAGAACACTCGAAGGTTTCTAAAGGAATTTGCATACATGCTCTCACTCTGAGTGGCATGTTATATACAGGAGAAAACTGAGGTTCAAAGACCTTAAGTGGGAATAGGGAATGGGAAGGGAATGTATATTTATTAGGTGCTTATTATGTGCAAGCTGCTGTACTAAATACTTTATAATTATCATCTCATTTGATCCTCTTAACAGTCCTTCGAAATAAGTGTTATTATCCTTATTTTAATTTTGAGAAAACTGAAGAAGATATAGGTAAATTGACTTGCCCATTGTCACTTGGACTAAATTGTTACAAGGAGGTTTTGAACCCAGGACCTTCCTGACTCCATGACCAGTTATCTTTCCATTATTTATTTACCATTATTATTTACTAATTGCTCCAGAATGGATCAAGCCAGAAAACCAATTTCAACTCTGTGTGTGTGTGTAATGACTATTTTAATGGTCAGAATAGCTGTGCCAGGTTTTAGATATGTATTTTTACTATACAATGCAAAGACTATCCTTTCCTTTAGTAATCATTAATATAGTAATACATTAATATAATATATAATATAACAATGAATATAATAATTTTCTCAAACTGGTTGCTTCCTATTGCATAGAGAGAACAATTATTCAATTGAATTTTTGAACAATCATTTTGCTCTTGCTAACCAACTGGAGAATATTTATAGAATTCCAGGCTCCCAGAATTGAAAGAGACCTTAATAATTGTCTAGTCTAACTCTCCACCCTGTCGAGGGGTATATACATTTATGTATGTATGTGTGTGTATATATATATATATATACACATATATTACATATATGTATATATATATTTACATACATACATATACATACATATATTTATCTAAACCCCCAAAACTATGATATATAGATATATAGACATGTATCTCATATACAATATTATACAATGAAATAAATATATATCTATATATGATGGAGATACATCTCTATATGCTAGAGATATATCTATATGTCATAATTTGGGCTACACAAGTATGCTATACATACAATATATGGTGTGCATTATAAATGTCTATGCTATATATATACATACATATATATGTATGCTCTCTCTACATAAAGAGAGAGAGCATAATTTGAGGGTACACAGAGTGCTTCTCTTATGGTCCAAAAAAATCAAACTATAGAAGTAATAGTAGATAGCATGCATATAACACTTTAAGATATGCAAAGCACTTTCCAAATATCTCATTTTATCTTCACAACAATCCTAATAGGTGCTATTAATTGTCCCCATTTTACAGATGAGGAAGCTGAGGTTAAATGACTAGTAGATATCTGAGGTCAGATTTGAACTCCAGTCTTTTTGATTCTAGATCCAATGCACCACCTAACTGTCCTGAAATCCATTAGGGTAATAACCAAATCCAATTGGAAAATTAAAAGAGTAAACACATTTTTTAACAATCCGAACTTATGACTAGACATTTATTTTCCTGGAAGAACAAACTGCATTGTGACTATGTACATGTCATTTTAGGCACCAAGTCTGCTCCTTATTTTCCTTCTCTCTAAAATAGATATTTTTCAATTAAATGTCTGTGTTGTTTAGTTAAGCCATTAAAAACTGTATATAGAAATTTAGTAACTCAGAGTTGCATGATAAGACCATTAGTTGCTATCAATGCCATATCATATAATTCAATAATTACAATGAGGTAAAAAATGAAAATAAAGGGGGGGCAGAGCCAAGATGGCGGCTGGGAAGCAGTGACTGGCGTGAGCATACCAACAAGTCCCTCCAAAAACCTATTAAAAATGGCTCTGAACCAATTCTAGATCTGCAGAACCCACAAAGTGGCAGAGGGAAGCAGGGCTCCAGCCCAGGACAGCCTGGATGGTCTCTGGGTAATGTCTGTCCTGCACGGAGCT
>JAQQSZ010016069.1:0-11122 GCA_028646595.1 Phalanger gymnotis | reverse complement strand
CTTTCACAACATGAGTATTGTGGAAGGGTTATACATAATGTTACGCATGTGGCCCATGTTGAATTGCTTGACTTCTTAGGGAGGGTGGATGGGAAGGGAAGAGGGGAGAGAATTTGGAACTCAAGGTTTTAAAAAAAATAGATGTTCAAAAGTAAATTTTTTTTTTTTTCATGCAACTAGAAATTAAGATGCACAGGCAATGGAGCATAGAGATTTTTCTTGCCCTACAAGAAAGGAAGGGAAAGGGGGATGGGAGGGGAATGGGGTGACGGAGGGGAGGGCAGACTGGGGAACAGGGCAACCAGAGTGTATGCCATCTTGGAGTGGGGGGGGAGGAAATGGGGATAAAATTTGTAATTCAAACGCCTGTGAAAATCAATGCTGAAAACCAAACATGCCAAAAATAAATTAAAAATAATAATAATAATAAAAAAAGAAAAAATGTAATTAGGAAAGTATTTAACAAAATAAATAAAAATAATATGAAATAGATATTGTCACATTTTGAAAATATTCTGGCCTGCAGTCTTGACTTTTGTCCTGCCAGTAGACTTTGATGACTCTGGAGGAAAGAGTGAGGCTGATAACTTTGCTCAGGTCTGCCTTGCTCAACTCTGATTCATGTGCAAGTCAAGACTTTACCATCCTGATGTCATTGGTCTTCTTTGGGAACAACAGCTGGGTAACAATTACAAAAGCAAAGAGTTCTGCATGAAGTCTGTACACAGAGAGAAGGACTTCCAGAAGAGGTGTTATGAGTAAAACTGATGTCACACACAATTGTCATATGTGTGTCTGAGGACTAAATATAAGCTTATTCCTTACATGGATGTTGTGTGTATTTGTGGGAAGGAGTAAATCAGGTTTTGGGGGGATTTTTAAGAGCTTTTGTCTTAGTTCTGTTTACCATGTTATCTAAGAGTAGAAGTGGCTACCTCTGGGGACCCAAAATGCCAATTTGAGTAGGAGTTGGAGGATGCTGCTAACCTCCTCCTCTTCTTCCTTTTTCTTCACCTTCTTCCTCTTCTTCTTCCCTCATCACAAGTAAGATTTTTTTAAACTTTTTTTTTTTATTTGTGGGCTAAATTTTAAAAAATTATTATTTAATTCATTATTTTTTATTGCCTTTTTATTTTTTCATCATTTTTTTTTAAAAGCTGGGACAGTGGAATATTTGTCCTGTGAAATTTTCATTCATCTGAAAAAACCAGCTTTAAAAAATACCATTGTACTTCAAATGAAGTTACCTTTAAACCCAAATCAATGTGGCTTTCATTGAATAGCTAATAATAGTCCTAGCCTGAGTCTCCAAGGCTCATTGTAAGGTTTCAATGGCTTAAAAAGAGTGTAAATAACAATGCTTTCAATTCTGGACAGAAATTCTGAAGATATTCCCTTGCCAGATAGTTATTTTGGCAATGGTAAATTGGGTCATCTTTTGTCTTAATTTCTCACCTAGCGTTTAGTTATTGAATGGGCATTGCCTGTGACCTGGGAAAAATCTTAATTTAGAAAGGCTAAGGTCACCAACTGCATCTTGGGCCATTGCTAGTTGTCTTGACTATTGTCTTGCCACTGGACTTTGATGACTTTGGAAGAGATAGTGAAGCTGACAAATTTGTGCAGTATGCCTTGTATACAACAGCACAATGAAGAGTCCAGAGTCTGAACCAGAAATCAGAAAAGGCATTTATTATTCTTTCTCCTGAGAAATGGTGTCACCCAAGAGGTAGGGGTTGGGGTGTGCCGAGTAAAGGAAAAGACTGTACTTATGGTCCTAACGCAAGCCCCCTCCCCACTTCTCCCCATTCCTCCCATTGGCTAGGATTTAGGGTGCATGATATAAACATGGATGGACTTTGCCTAGAAACTATGAGGCAGGTGATCTTTATCTGCCAAGTCCAGGAATTCTGCTTTAGAGATAAAGGGTCAGAAAGAGGTTTTTATTGGCTGTTTGTGCAAATTCCTTAAAGGAATTGTTAAAAAAAAACAAGGTATCTGTGATCAGACTGGTCAGGCATGCCTGGAGGTTATGTAGCAATGTTTCCATACTCCCATCCTAGTGCTGGTCTCCTAATCTAACTGCATACAACTGTTCAGATAGCTATTAACCCTTGAGGAGACTTCACTCACTATCCATCTCAAACAGCCTCATTCAGATCCAATTCATACACAAGTCAAGATGTTCTTGGTCCTCTTGGAGGACAAAGGATAAAAAACAACATTTGAGTTTACCATTACTGAATTGGGGGTTTAGTTTGGCCCAGGATCACACAACCTTTATGTGTCAGAAGTAAGCCTTTAATCGATGTCTTCTCCAGATTTTGAGGCTTCCTATTTATCTACCATGCCATGGCAGCCTAAGTATGGGCTTATACTAATGGCGTGCTTGGGTGCTTGTGCTTGGGCCCTATTTCTAACATCACAGTTCTCATTAGTTTCTGCTTGAGTGGCTGTGCCTGGACCCCAATTCCAAAATCACATCCAGTTCTAAAATCACATCTCTCCCTAGCTTCAAAGCATTGGCCCTAGCAGTTTATCTACAGTTCAAGGGCAGCATGCCTTAGCAAAACATTTATCTCTCCTCCTGATACTGTGGTCAGCTGCTCCTATAGAATTTGTTGGTCGGACTCCCTGTGTAAGTGCTAATTCGCCGTGCACTGGGATATAACAATATTTACTACTTACCGACCTTACTGATAGGTATCCTACACATAGTCAAATGTATACTCCTGAAGAGGTTTGGGTTTGAGGGGTGCTTAAGACCCCAAAATACCAACACACCCAGTCCTGCCAAAAGAATTTGACCCAAGACTTGTCAGCCAAGGAAAAAGACAAAGTTTATTTAGGGTTTGCCATATTGGGTTGTCTTAAGAAATCTCACCCTTTTTGACGCTTGTTTTCAAAAGCAGGCCAGATTCAATCTGAGCTCAGCTAGATTGAATCTGAGCACCTTCATGGAGGAGATGGAGATTATATGCAGAAAGTTTGTGGGAGAGATTGAGGGGAGGTCTGGTGTCACTAGAGGAGGGGTTTAGGGAGAGTCTTGAGGAGGAGTCCAAGGAGGAGCTTGATGGCATTGGGATGAAGTCAGACTCCAGGAACCAAGAGAATAGGATCAAGGGTGGGAATATCTGAGGGCATGGATACTGATAGTATCAAGGGTGAGAAGTAGCTAGACAATAAAGCGCTAAGTAGAGATTTCGGCCTTACATTATCATTAGGCCTAATGATAATGTAAGGCCAGATCAAGTGGGAAGATTCAAGGAGAGTTCAAGGGGGTTCCCAGAGACTGTACTCCAGGTTCAAGCGGGTTCCCAGAGACTGTGTCCTCATCACTCCCTTACATTCATCTTGTTCAACAAGACATTTGATGGAAGCCACCTGGATATTTCCAGTAATCCCTGACGTTTGGTTGACTTACTGATGTTTCACAGTCAAAACCACACCCCCAGGTAGCTCCCCCACTTGGGCTATTTCCCAGTGAACTCTGGGTAACATACCTGTGCAGATAGAAAAAAGTGCATGTTCCTTTAAGAACTGACTACTCCTTAACCACTCTCTATTCTCACCCCAAAACACCTAATTGACATGTTTCACCCCCAAATCCCATATATAAACTTTCCTGCGCCTCTGTAAGGTTGCAGGTTCCCTAAGAACTCTTGCCTGCTGTAAAGTGTAATAAATCTTTGCCACCTTGACTTAAGGAATGTTTGAGATCATGAATTCATTCCAGTTGGCCCTGACTCTCTTCAGTACTCAGGTCCTTGAGGGGCACTTCTCAATGACCCCATCTGGGAACTCCAGTCTTGAGGTTCCTGGAACTTGTCTCCCTCAACCCTCAACAATACCACAAAAATAAAAGAACCCAAGTCAAGTCAGGGAAGATTCCCTCTGTTCAGTGTTCAGGATTTCATGTACAAAGTACTATATCCATTTCTTTGTAATATAAGTTAAGAAGGAGATTGAACATTCATGACACCACTGGGCACACAAGTAAATAAAGGGGCCTGAAAATCTTTTTTCTTGTGGAGAATGGTTGAAAGAATAAGGAATAGCTAGACTGAAGAAAAGAATTGCTTTTCTGACCTATTTTAAGGATTGGCATGAGGAAAGGAGAATTTTATCAGTAGATGTAATATCAAAATGTAGAAGTTACAGGATGGCAGTGATGAGGTTTAGACTGTGGGAACCCCCTTGAACACCATCTTGAATCTTCTCACTTGATCTGGTTTTTCATGCCCAAATAGCTTAGCTAAGCCATCCATTGTCTGGTTACCTCCAGACTGCCTTCTGTCTGTTCCCCACCCTTGCTCTGGATCAAAATATCTATACTCTAGCTCTGTTACCTTAGCCCTCTATTGTCATCTCCAGGTAGCCTTCAACTATTTCCCACCCGGGAGTGTGACCTCACCCCAGTCACTCCAGTCACCCCAGTCCCCTCTAAACTCCTACTCCCATCACCTCAGACTACACAGTCTTTCTGTATATAAGTTCCATCTTGCCTCCGTGAAGATGCTCAAATTCAGCCTACCTCAGCTCAAATTAATCTGGCCCACTGGCATTAGTGTCACAAATGCTCGGGCTCCCTAAGAATCTACCCAATATGGAAAATCTTTAATAAACCTTGTGCTTTTCTTTGGCTGAGGAGGCTTGAGTTGAATTAATTTGGCAGGACTCAACATGTTGGTATTTTGGGATCTTGAGAACCCCTCAACCCTAAACCTCATCAGCAGATTTTGATTCAAAGAGCTATCCTAGAATGTAATTAGATGCTTTGTCAGGTAGTGAGCCCCTCATCACCTAACTATGGGTCCAGCATCAAAAAAACAATAATAGTGAAATAGTATATGGCATTCAAAGGCAACTAGTTGGCACAGTGGATAGAGTACCAGTCCTAGAGTCAAGAAGATTCATCTTCCTGAGTTCAAATCTGGCCTCAGACATTTACTGGCAGTGTGATCTTGGACAATCAGTTAACCTTATTTTCCTCAGTTCCTCATCTATAAAATGACCTGAAGAAGGAAATGGCAAATCACTGCAGTATCTTTGCCAAGAAAACCCTAAATGGGATCACAAAGAGTTGGACTTGACTGAACAGCAACGAAATAGGGGCTTGAAGGCACCTGGGTTAGTAGGAAAACTAACTAATTCTTAAACAACCCCCAAAGACATTGGAGAAGAGGCATTCTTTCTGTATCTTTTTCATTCACGGGTCTCCGTGGACGTGATTCACCTAGTCTTCACTCTTCTCTCTTTTACTTAGGAGTAAATGGAGCCCTATAAACCAGCAGGGAGAACAATGGGGTACCAAAAAAAACCCCACTCTCTCTCTAGAGCTTACTGCCTCTGAAGGAAGTGTCTTATTGTTTACTAAGTCTCTTTCCCTGAACCACTATATCAGCTAACACATGCCCAGGGGAGAAGGTTGGATCCATGCTTCTCTGCTTTGGAAAATTAGGCTTTATAAAATATGAAATTATCAAGAATTTCTTACAGTTCCAGAGCCACTATCCAGGGAATAAACTGCTGTCCCTCTCTGTTTACCCTTCCTTCTCCCCTTTCTCTCTTTCTCTGTCTGTCCCTCTTTCCATCTCTGTCTTTTCTCTCTATACCCCCCAAAATGTCTCACTGCCACTCTCTTTTGCAGCTCCCCATTTACAATAGTGAAACTCGCTAATCACAAGAAATTATAATTATCAAAACTTTAAACTTGTATTTGAAATTAAACATACACACGTAACATACACACACGTAACATACACACTCATATACATTTATCTACTGATCAGTGAGTGAGCTTCATTGTGATAAATGGAAAGTTTCACAAGAGAGTGGCAATGAGGTATGCACACATATATTTGTCTTATTAATATATTTATATTATATTTATTTTATATAATATGCATATATAAAATATATACATGCTTATATACAGGATATACATTTAGATTACATATTTTTATAGGATCTATTTACTTAATTTGTATATATGATATAACCTCTCCCTATCTCTACTTCTTTAGAGAAATAGAGAAAAGCTGATAAGCTGTGGGACAGTAAGTCACTCTTCCTAGCAAGGTGAAGATGAGATGGGGAGAGGGGGAAACCTCACAACCACACATACAGCTACACTTTTTTCAGTCCGTGGAACTGTCTGTCTGGTCTAGCCCATGGTTGGTAAATCTGCACCTTTGAGGCCACAGGTGGCTCTCTAGGTCCTCAAGTTCCCCACACATAGTCTAGCTTCAGATTGTGGCATTAGCCAGTGACAGGCCACTCTAAAGTAATCTCCCTTTCTCTCATGGTTTCTTATTCAAATTTCCCAGACTGACTCCTGTCAACAAAGTACTCTTCCCTGCACCCTTGATCATTTCAGAGGTCTTTCTTCCAGGAAGAGGGGAAAATAACCTGTTTTTAAAGACTCACAAAGTTCCTACTGCTCGGGGGGAGGGAGCTAGCCCTGCCCTCCCCGAGCCTTCGCTTGGATCTCAGCCCTACCCTACCATACTCACCTGGCCAAGGAGAGCAACAGGTACCGGGGTCTTCGGCAGGGCTCCTCGCCGGACCCCATTCCCCTGAAGGGGAACGGGGATCAAACAGACAGGCAGAGAACACCGGGTGGCAGAGGCACTACTACTTTATTGCTTACATCCTGTTCCCCTTAGATCTCTCCCTTTGTTCTTCATCAGGTTCCCCCCACCCCCTCGGGTGGGCACGGAGATACCCTTCCCTGAGCTCCTCCCAAGTGTCGCCCCAGGGGCCAAGCCCCGCATTGTTACCAGGGCATTCCAGTGCCTCAAGGGCAGGTCACACCCCCGAGCGTCTCAGATTCCGCCCGGCTTGGTCCAGAGCTGGGCGAGATCCGGCCTCCCACACCTACATCTCCCAGAGGCTCATGTTGCCTCCTTGTCCCCTGCTTTCATATTGGCTTTAAGACTGTGCTATATGTGTGTAACAGCAAGTACCCTGGCACACCCAGGATGGGCTGTTAGCCCAGGTTCTTTGTTCTGCTTTTCTAAAGGAAAGGCAACTTTTAAAGGGGTCAACAATCTTACTTTAATTACAGAGAAGTAGAAAACACAAGTAGAGAAATCAGCACAGAGATTCAACACACAGGGCTCGAACTGTCTGAACAAAGTAATACAGTCACTTACATCTACCACCAGATAGAAGAAGCATCAACATCTGAGTATTTGCACAGGGGGAGACTCTTAACAAACAGCTACTCAGAGTCCCATCCAGGGAATCAAAAGGTGTTTCTCATGAGTGAACGCCCAAAGCAAAATATCACCTCAGAATACATGTTCACTTTTGGTTAATAGTCTCAGAGCCAGAAGGCACCACAACCCTACTGAGTCATTGCCTAATTAGCTTAGTATTAAAATGTGTGGAAGCCTTCCTGTAGGCAAGCTTCCCCTAAGCAAGCTTCCCTTTAGGCAGGTTCCTCCCTTAATGGGCTCTGTGTGACTCAAGATGTATCACAGCTGTGATTGAATACACATGGTCACACAGGCCTATTAATGATGAGGAAGATTTTCCTATTCCATTAGTATTACCATTTGTCATGAACTTAAGGAATTTTGGAATCTTTTGAAAAATCAGATGAGATATACTTGATAAATGGAATTATATATCATAGTATTAAAGTAAATAGCAGCAATGAACAAAACAATAATTAGTAACTTAGCATCTCATCTTAGGGTAGCATTCACAATCGTCCACCAATAATAGATGTAATAGACATAAGACAGTGGAAAGAATGACTTGACAATCTATTTTTCATGACTACAGGAGTGAGTTACAATAAGGATATATCTGATGAATATGTCAAAGCAATAATGCATATCTAAAGAACACACAAATAACAGCAAAGCAATGTGGAGTAATAACATTACTGAGCTTACAAGACATCAAAATATTCTAAAGTAGTATATAAACAGAAATAAACATCAAAGCTATGCATAGTGATGTGGCTACAATAAATGTGGAATTCTAGGCCAAAGCAAAAAAAAAAAAAAACATATAAGAAAATAATAAAAAAGAAGCATACTCAAAACATGCAGTAGTATGTATATCAATGAAAATAGGCAATTGCTTGAAAAGCATACAATACATGGGCAAATATTAGCATTTTTGTCTGGTTACATGTATAACCATTACCCCGCTTTCTCCCAGAATGGGAGTTTTTAATCAATTTTATTTTATTTGCAAATCTACCTTTCTCTTCTACCCTTCTTTCCTTGAGAAATCTAGAAAAGCAAAACATTTTATAAAATTGTGCAGTCAAGCTAAAGAAATTTCCTCATTGGTAATGTCACCAAAAACCAAAAACTAAAACAAACATGAACTTTCATCTATACTCAATGTCTCACCTCTCTATCTCAAGCTGGGTAGCATGTTTGATTGTGGGTCCTATGAATTGTAGTTAATCATTGCGTTGATAAGAGTTACTAAGTCCTCCAAAGTTGTTTGTCTTTACAACTGTGTTGGTAAGCAAAATGGGCTCCTTAGCACTTAGTTCAACAAGTGCCCTTGAAGAGTTTGGCTTTGGTTTGCTTTGAGTAATTCAACTATTTCATTGAATCTTACTAAGTGCTAAGCCCCAGGCCCAAACCCCTATTAGGTGTAAAACCTATGTGGGTGTGCATTGGCAACTAAGGTGGGGCCCAAGGTGGGGCTAGCTCCAGGAATTGCCTAGCTTACATGTCTGGGACAGCAGAGGCTCTTAGACCATGTGGGTTTAAGTCTGTCTCTTTGTGACAATTTTAGGTCCCGTGGGTGAATTGCATGTGTGACTTACCCGTGACGCTGAAAAAGATATAAAAATCAGGGGTTGGCCTCAGCTTCCTTGGAGCTCTTTGCTACAGCAGTGGTGGCATGCATGACTCTGGGCCAGCTCTTGTTCTGAGCTGGGGCTGAATCTAGATGTTGGTAACTATGAATCTGTATTGAATCTGTCTGTTGATGTTTGTAATTTGTTTGTATTTTGCTCTGAAGTTCAGGGTGCTGGCTTTTTCCCCTGAACTAAGTGAATGATATTTGTGTGCTGAATTAAAGTAAGCTTGCCAACCCCTTCACCTTGCTCTCCTTATCAAAAGCAGATCAAAAGAACCTGGGCTTTCTAGGTGCTGGCTGTGGGTGGATCTTGCACCCCCACAGAAGCTGCTAGCCAGATTGTGGAAACAACAACATTCTTATTATTGTAGAAATTGTTCTCCTGATTTTAAAGAGTAGGAATTCTTAACCTGGGGTATATGGATTCATTTTTCCTCCCCATATTTAAATACAAATGGTTCCTTTGGGTTTCTATGTACTTTATTTTATGCATTTAAAACTTTATTCTGAGAAGAGGTACAGAGGCTTAACTTGACTGCCAATGAGGTCCATGACCAAACAAATGTCCAGAATACTTACCCTTTGGTCACTGGCTGAATAGGCTTAGCTCTCCTGTGACTTGCTTTTCTATCTGTCCCTATACCTCAACTTCATGGTTATTTATGATGATCATAATCCTCACCAGAACTATAATCTTATGTTTCTTAATCTGAATTTGTAGAAGGCCTAGGATGGCTAGCAGTGTTATCAGCCTGTGGATTGTAGTGGTACTGTACTCTAGGCATGTCTATTGTTGAAATACTATAAAGAAAAAAAAGGTATCTGTATTCAATCTTCTCCCATTATTTGAACTTGCTGTTGGGTTATAATACAGTCTTCCTAACTTGGAATATCTGTTTCTGAGTCATTGTCTGGATTAGGTAGTCTTTGCATGGTTGGCACATTATCCCTTTTGCTTAGAGTCTGGTGATATGAGTTCTCTACCTGCTCATCCAAGAGTCCCACCAACTCACCTTAGCATCTATTACAATTTTTAAATAGACAAATTGTCTAGATTTTTCACAACTTGCTAAAGAATAGCCTTCATAGATTTGCTCATTTTTGTGCTCCACGAACAAAATATTTTCTCTGTCACTTTCTTGAAGATCTTCATAATGAAAATTATACATCATATCATCATTACATTTTTTGTTAGTTGTCAATCCATTGCCAAGTTCTATTGATACTATCCTCACAGTACCTCTAGTATATGCCTTCTTCCCCCCTCTGATACAACTGTGATACGGGTCTATATCACCTTGTGCCTCAAATATTGCAGTAGTCTGCTTGTTGCTCTCTTTACCTCAGAGTTCTCCACATGCCAGGCCATTCTCCACTGAGCTGTCTTAGTACTATTCTTAAAGTACAGGTCTGTTCATTCTCAATCTTTCTCTTACTCTCTCTCTCTCTCTCTCTCTCTCTCTCTCTCTCTCTCTCTCTCTCTCTCACACACACACACACACACACACACACACACACACACACACACACCACAGCTCACCCATTCAACAAACTCCAGTGGTTCTCTATTACCTCCAGGATAAAAAATAAAATCTTCTCACTTTTAAAGCGTTTCAGAATATGGCCCCTTACTACCTTTTCAATCTTCTTGTGCCTTACACCTTTTCTACTCACTGTGTGATACATTAGCATTATTCTCTTTGCTGTCCACTACAGTGGATGCTCCAACTGCCAATGGTGCACTTTCATTGTTTACCCACCAAACCTGGAATTCTCTTCCTCTCCATCTCTTTTTTCAAGTTTCAGCTGAAATCCTACTTTTTTCAAGAAGCCTTTCTCTGCTCTCCTTAGTGATTATGTCTTCCCTCTGTTTTAACAATCTGACTAGCAGCTTCTGTGGGGGGTCCAGATCTACCCACAGCCAGCACCCAGAAAGCTTCTGGACAGCCAGAAAGCCCAGGTTCTTTTGATCTGCCTTAATAAGGAGAGCAAGGTTAAGGGGTTGGCAAGCTTACTTTAATTCAGCACACAAATGTCATTCATTTAGTTCAGGGGAAAAAGCCAGCACCCTGAACTTCAGAGCAAAATACAAGCAAACTACAAACATCAACAGACAGACCTTGTCTGATTCAAATCCCGATACATAGTTACCAGAGTTCAACAAAGTCTCAGCATCTGGGTTCACAAGCTGGAGGGCTCCTTAGCTACAGCTGCCCGGAGTCTCTTCATCAACACCATCTCAAGAGCCCTTAAACAAATTACAAACAGACAGACTCAATACAAT